>CAUYRB010107092.1:0-22780 GCA_963574695.1 Propithecus perrieri | reverse complement strand
TGGCTCACGCCTGTAATCCTAGCACTTTGGGAGGCCGAGGCGGGCGGATTGTTTGAGCTCAGGAGTTCGAGACCAGCCTGAGCAAGAGCGAGACCCCGTCTCTACTAAAAATAGAAAGAAATGATCTGGACAACTAAAAATATATATAAAAAATTAGCCAGGCATGGTGGCGCATGCTTGTAGTCCCAGCTACTCGGGAGGCTGAGGCAGAAGGATCGCTTGAGCCCAGGAGTGTGAGGTTGCTGTGAGCTAGGCTGACGCCACGGCACTCACTCTAGCCAGGGCAACAGAGTGAGACTCTGTCTCAAAAAAAAAAAAAGAATGTTAAGTGAAATCTTGACACAAACTACTTGTTGTATAAATGTGGAGAAGGACATAGGCTATCTAAAATGAAGATGAAAAAGCAATACATCACTCCCAGGCCCATGATAATAAAATGGCTAGTGTTGTAGCTAACAACCAAATAAGAGAAATAGGAAAAGAATACACAATCTAATTCGACCATAAAGAGATTATATGTATTTCTGAAATGGCAAAGGAAATTAGATTCTCCCAAATCAGAGATTGAAAAGGGTTACAAGGAGAAAAAAGCACATGAGCAAGACACATGGGGACATATCAAGCTTTAGGTTGAACTATATCCCAAAGCACCAATGTGGGCTCTCCCAGTGACAGAGTATAAGATCCCAGCATATTTCCTTTAGGCTCAAGCAAAACTATAGAAGTATGCAGCACCTAGGTCATGTGACCCTATCTCAAATCTACTAAGTATTAAGGTCCTTAAACCTTAACCCAGTTTAAACTGGGCTAAACTTCAGAGGGCTAAACTTTAGCCCTCTGAAATTGGAAATCTGACTTCTTTAGCTGGCTGGTTTACTCCAAGAAGATACAGAAATAAGCATATCGACCAGTAAATCCGGCCCTTAGATAAACACTTGAGTGGTAAAGTGCAGATGTCTTATATTCTTCAGAGAAAATTAGTTTATAGTTACTTAAGGCATTTCAAACTGTTCAATGATTACTTGACACTTGAGCCTTGTGTCTGGACCCAAGAATTATTTTGAAGTGCTTTTAAATTTCCAAGTACATAGGGTTTTGATTCTTGCTTTTTCGAATATTACATCACAGCCAAAAAACGTATTTTCTGTATCATTCTTGGTATTTGTTAGGATTTGCTGTTTTGTCTTTCTCCTTTAGCACGTCCCCTGTGTGCTACAAAAGAATTACATATTTTCTAAATTTTGAGTGAATTCTATACATCTATAACATTATTACACTCATTAGTTGTATCATTCATATTTTATTAATGTTTGGTCTATTCTTACTAGTGTTTGGTCATATTCACACTGTTTGCCTGATCTATCAATTAGAGGTATGTTTTATAAAACTTTCCACTTGACTACAGACTTGTCAATTTCTAGTAATTGCCATTTTTTGTTTTCTATATTTTGAGATTATATTGTTAGGCACATACAAGTACAGACATTATCTTCCTGGCGAATTTTCTTTTAACATTACATGAACACTAGCACTAAAAATGTCCAAACTTTCACTGGTAATATAACTAAGCCATCACCTTTCGGTTTGGTTGCTTGGCTAATCTTTTTCCATCTTACTTTCAATATTTCTTATATTTTCAGTACATTCTTTCTGAACACCATGCTAGATCACTTTTTTCCAATGTGAAAATCTTTGTCTTTTAACTGATGTTTTACTACTTTTACTATTAGGTTCTTATTTATTTCTACCCTTTTATATTGGAACTTTCTACTTACTATGGTTTTTTTTTCCTTTTAACTCCTTTCCTGCTATTAAGATTTTCTTTACTCCCTTTTTTCCTCCTACTGCTTTAGAAGTTGTGTTCAAGTTCTATTAATAAGTCACCATGCATAATTTTTATCAATTTTTAACATGCAATCCTGACAAAGTTCAAAATTACCTTCGACCTCCAGTGAATACTAGAAGAACCTTAATATTCTAATACCAATCACAGCCTTCACCTATTATTTTGCTCACTTTTTAAATCTCTAATTATTTTAATCTTCAATGTTCTATAGTTAATATTTGCTTTTTATTTACTATGTTTCCTTCCTCTACATTTTTTACATCCCACTCCTCCCTTCTAGATTTAATCTCCTTTATTGGTTCTTTCAGCACTCACAATGGTATTCTTAGTCTTTTTCAAATACATATCTACATGATAGTTTATTTGGGCAGAAAATTCAAGGTCAATGGTTATTCTCCCTCTAAATCCTCAGGATCATTTTATTATTCTCCAGCTTCTTAAAAGTTCTAAGAAATGTTATCAATCTTACCATTGCTATTTTCTCTGGTAGGTTTTGTTTGATATTGGTGTTTCACATCAGTGTGTCTAGGTATGAAATTATTTATGTCTCAGGTTTAAAACCAGTGCTTTTTGATTCAAAATGTTTATCTATTTTGGAAAATTCTCAACTATCTTTTTATCTTTTTTTTTGTAGAGTCAAGGTCTCGCTATTTTGCCCAGGGTAGTCTCAAACTCCTAGTCTCAAGTGATCCTCCCGCCTGGGCCTCCCAAAGTGCTAGGATTAAAGATGTGAGCCACCACACCCAGCCTCAACTCTCTTCTTAACTATTGATTCTCCCCCACTTTCTCCTTCTCAAATCCTTATTAGATGTATGAAAGGAATTCTTAATCCATTTTCCATGTTTCTTTGTTTTTTTTTGATACAGGGTGTTGCCTGGGCTAGAGTGCAGTGGCGTCATAGCTTACTGTAGCCTTCAACTTCTGGGCTCATGTGATCCTCATGCTTCAGCCTCCCGAGCAGCTGGGACTACACACGTGCAACACCACACCTGCCTAATTTTTCTATTTTTTATAGAGATGGGGTCTCACTCTTGCTCAGGATGGTCTCAAACTCCTGGCCTAAAGCAATCCTCCTGTCTTGGCCTCCCAGAGTGCAAGGATTACAGGTGTGAGCCACTGCACCAGTCTATTTCCCATGTTTCATAGTCTTTCATTTTCATCTCTTTATCCTTCTGAACTGAATTCTGTAAGATCACATCTACCATCTACATCTACCTATTAAATCTACCATATCTATATTTCTTTGGCTAGGTCTGCTATTAAACTTATCCACTTCTTCCAATTCTAGAAGTTATACTTGGTTCTTTTTCAAATCTATGTGGCTTTTTTTCACAACATCTTGGTCTTAAGATTGACTCCTTTTAGGTTTTTAGTAATTTTAAACCTATAATGCTCTTTCAGGCTACCTTTTAGGGACTCTAATCCTATTTATCATTAACTCTTATTTCCTAAAGTTCTGCAATTTTTTTTTTTTTACTATGAACTCATCTTTTGCTAGGCTTTTTCTGAGACTCCTTGTGATCTAAACTGTAAATTTCCTCCAGAAAAGATTTTTCATTTGTTTTTACCAGAATTCCAAGGGTATTACTAGGCCTGAAACAATTTTTATGTTAATTTCTCATAAGGTTTCCTTGAGCCTAAAAGAATACCCAAATTGTGTGAAGCACAGATCCCAGGTTACAATTTCTCAGGAAAAGACTTTTTTTTTTTCAGTGTCCAGGCTCCCTTGTTATCTCTTATCCTGGTAGAAAGGTTTTTGTTCCACGTCATTCCTTCACTGAAGATACAGTCCTTTAAATCTATGTGTTAGTCCAGGGTTTTTATATAAGAGTTTCAGTTCTCATTACCTGATTCTAATGATCTCCAGGTTTCATTTCTTATCCTTCATTACAAGGGTAATAAAACCCAAGTCTCTAAATGAGGCTACATCCTCCTTTCCAGGTAGCCCCTAGGTTACCACTATGCCTACCATGCTGGTTTCTACTTCAGTTTTGGCAGTGGGGGTTTGTTCTTTAAGTTTTTACATTTTTTTTGGTATTTGTAGGTAGAGGATTTTCAAATAACCCTTGGTCTGCCATACTGCCATAATGAGAACTATCTTGATTTTATAATTTTTATATGTATAACTGATATTACATTTGTGATTTTAATTTGAAAGGTGTCAATTCACATTTGTAAACAGTATTTGAACGTCAGACTGACTTATAATATCTACAATTTTTATTTATTGATCGATAACTTAAGTGCTTATACTTATTAGGTTTCTAAGTCTGCCCATCAGGCATTCAGAGTGACTGAGCCAATTTGATAGATTAAATTTACAAGCGGAGAAGGAATGTTTAAAGGACCTAACTAAAATTATTAATGGCATTAGTTGGTTGGGGAGAGTTTAATCTGTTAAGTTTATTAACTTAAACATTCAAAGAACAAGTCAAAAGCATTGTTTTCATACAAAGTCAAAAGTATTATTTTTGTACACATATTACAAAATTTATAAATAGTACACCAAGGCTAAGAACTTAAGAGTCTAGCTTTGTTAATTTAGAAACAAACATCTATTAAGTAGTCCTTTTCACACACGAAAGCCAATTTTGATATTAAAAAAAAACTCAAACTACAAAGTGACAAATATCGGGTGTCTTGGTAATTTAAAGACTCTTCACAGAGCAAATCCCTTTATTAAAAGGATTTGTTCTGTAAAATTTGGATTCAGGTAAAAGGCCACACTCAAGGATTGAGAAGATCACATGTGGCCCCAGGGCCACAGGTTCCCCACCCAAAAACCACCCAGTCCTATAAAAAGAAATCCTTGCTTTATACCAATTATGTTAAAAATTAAGACAAGATAAAAGTTTTTAATGAGTACTGTATCCATTGAAACTTGGTACATTTCTCCATGAGGATAGAAGTTTAATTGTTTTCAAGCCACGAGATTACAAACCCTCCCGAGGGTGTACATCTATGTACTTCTGTGGAGTTTTACCAAACTTCATCCCAAATAATGCACCTAGTAAAAGATGTACCAACGTCTACTTTGGAATGAGAAATTATTCCCTATTTAAGCAAGGATTAAGCAGAAACTGATTATAGCCTCTTACATCAAGGAGACGGCCCCCCCTAAAAACAAAAATCAATACCCTGCCTCCTTAATAGCAACGTTAATCTAAAGAAAGTATCATTCTCATGTCCAATCTTTCTTGCCAATCTGTCATCTTCTCTGATTGCTACTTCCTTCTGGTGACACATTTCTATCCTTCTGCAAGACTGGTTAATGGGTTTTTTGGTTTTGTATTTTAAATACTAACAGGTTTGCCCTTAATAAAAATGTAAGACTGCCAGAAGGCATACCTTTCACTCTAACCATATGGCTTCAGGAAATGTTTTTCCAGCAGAAAAGTGATACCTAACTCTCCTGATGGTTTCTAGCAAACAGATACCTGGGTCTTTTCGGCCTGTGATGTAGCCGGACAATAGAGCACCTTGCGTGATCAGCTAGATCTGCTAAATCTAGAGAACATCCATGTTCCTGACTTTTTATTCTGCTTTAGCAGGGTCCAAACGGACTGTCCTGAAGAGGCCAATGCCTCTTTTTCTCTTCCACACAACGGGCAGAATTGGCCTCTGCCAATTTAACCGCTTCGTAGAAGAAAGGCTGCCTTCGCTTCTGGTCCGCATGTTTCACGGGAAATGCCACATATGTCTACAGGAGATTATCAATAACACACAAGGCTCACTTTCAAGCTCTTTCAGAAGATAAACACCTGGAGGGGGGAGACGAGTGGCAGGAGCGTGAAGAGGAAGCTGAATTATACGCAAACACCCCCGACTCGAATCCGCGTGGTTACTGCTGAGGGAACGACAGTAAGTACGATTTCGTGAAAGGCAACGTCCTTCGAAAGGGCTCCCAGAGCGCCAAGGCCCCCACCTGATGAATGGGTGAGTCAGGAAGGCCCAGCTCCACTTCACAGATGGGGAAAGTGAGGGACGAGGCGACGAGACGACTGGCCCGAGGCCTCGCTGAAAGATCTGAGGCGGAGCGGAGAACCAGGAGCACCGATTCTCTCAGGCTGATGCTCTGATCTCGGCTCCCCCCGCCCCTATGATGGCGTAGACGGCCTCCGCCCCCCGACTCACACACACCCTCCCCTGGGAGCGGCAAGTCTCCTCAGCTTCCAAGGACAGGGCCAGAAGACAGGAGGCCCGAAGCGCTCCCGCCGTGATTTGCAGCCAGAGAGCGTTGGGAGCGTGCGTGCCTCCAGTCCAACATGGCGGCGGCCGCGGCCGCCCCCCCACCCAAGCCTCCCTCAGGGCCGGAGACTCTCCCTCGGGGCCCTCCGGTGGGCGGGAAGACGGCCCAACCCTGCCAGGCCCTTCTCGCCGCTGCCGCTGCTCGCTGAAGGAGTCACCTACCCGACATGACTAACGGCCGCGGCGCGGAGCCCCCAGAGCCCGCCGAGAACAAGGAATACGACAGCCAGGCGGCGCGGCGGCCGGAGCTGTGTTGAGGGCGGCGCGGCGAGCTGAGGCCGACTGCGGGGCCTCGGCAGCCAATCAGCGGACAGCGGGCGGTACCACAGCGCCAAGGCAGGAGGGGTGATTCTGCGCTGGTTCGTTTCTCCCCTCCGCGAACGGTACCATTATTGAGAGGGAATTGAGAAGAGAAAGTACCAATGCCACTGTTGTGATGGGGGAGGAAGCTGACGCCACTTGCTCCGTCCTACTTAAAATCCTATTTCTCCCTTTATTGGGTCTGAGAGAATTCGACATTAGGAAGCGAAAGAGAAGGGACTTTATAAACACAGACTATTTGGTTTTCAAAGGTCTTTCTTTCCCTAAAATTTCGAATGGTATGTCCTAGTCTGCTCTGCTTTCGCTGCAGGGAGTTTGAGCCACCTGGGGGCGTTCGGAGTCGAAAAGCTCAGGGACGCGAAGTCGTGACCAGCTCTGGTCCCTGACCGCCTCCGGGTTTGTTATAACCGCCTTGCCGAGTGGAAGACAAGGAGATACTGGAACAAAAGTGTGCATTAAGATGAAATCACACACGAACCTGACCCTAAGAATGTGGCGGGGCGGGGGCCTTGAGCTTTACTTTTCAGCTCTATAGTAACCGCAAATTCTTGATTGTTAGGCAACTTACATCATCTCATTTGATTCTCACAACCGACTGATGAAATCTTTTCCCCCACGTTGCAGATGAGAAGATAGAATTCGCTTGTCTTAGGTCGTACAGTGAGTTAACTGCCAAGGTGGGATTTGAAGCCTGGTAGCCTGACGCCATTGCCTGTTGATTTAACCGTCATGCTGTACAGCCCAGAGAGGCCTAGGTTCTATGGTAGGAAAAAGGGCTGGGACAGCTCAGAGAGCCAGCAAGGACATTTTCCGGGAGAGCATGACATTTGAGCTAAACCCTAGGTGATGAAAAGTTGACCACGTGAAAAAATGGGCAAAAGTGCTTTCCAGACCAGTTGTAGAACAAGTAATTCAGTGTGTTTGGATATTGATCCTTGTGGGAGAGTGGTAGGAGATGATGCTGAAAAGTAGGGGGTCCAATAGCTGGAGCCTTGTAAAAGTGCATTAGAGATTATGCTTTATCTTGAGGGCCATGGAACCACTCATCAGAGGATTTGAAAGGAGAACAGTAAGTTCAGATTTGTATTTTCTGGCTGCGGAGTGAAGAGTGCAGGGAGATGAGTGGTGCTTAAAAGCAGGTAGTCCCAGCTACTCAGGAGGCTGAGGCGGGAGGATCGCTTGAGACCAGGAGTTCAAGGCTACAGTGAGCTATGATCGCATCACTGCACCACAGCCTGGGCAACAGAATGAGACCCCATCTCTTAAAAAAAAAAAAAAAAAAAAAAGCAGGGAAGACCAATTAGGTGGCCAATGCAATAATGCTGGTGAAAGGTCATAGTGCCCTGGACTTAAGTAGTAGCTGTGGAGATGGAGGTAAGTGAAGAGATTCCAGAGATCCTTAGGGGTAGACTGGACAAGAGCTGACGGTCAATTTGGGTGGGAGGGACTAGCAGAGAGAGAGAGAGAGGAGTCTGGGGTGAATTCTGGGTTTCCTGCTTAGACAAGTGGTCCAGTGGTGGTGTCATTCACTGTGATAGGGAACAAGAGGAGGAGCAGGTAGTAATGGGGATGGAGAGGTAAGTCCAGAATTAATGCCTTCAGGTCAGAAAAAAGGCATGAGGTCATCTCTCCTCATTGTACCAGTTGTAATTGTGCCCTAAGCTCTAGATAAAGAAGGTCACAGAACCCTTTAGACAGGTTCAAACAAGCAAGGCTTCAAGGCTAAAGGAATAAAAATTATTGTATGACTAAGAGCCATTTAACTGTTTAGCATATATGTAAAGAGAGAGGAAAGCAACCCAGAGGAGGAGATGGGCATGTGCAATAGCAGGAGAGAATTAGGTTACAGGGGGAGAAAGCGCTCTTAGATGATCTCTAGAGGAACCTAGAGGGTGAGTCTTTTTAAATCTTTTTTTAGAATTTTTTTCAAGAATGAAATACAGAAAGTGTTGCTCATCATTGATCAAGTTTGACCACCATTTTATTCATTTACTCTTCACTCAACTGCCACATCTGGAGATGTACCATGTGTCAGGCCCTGGAAGGCCCTGGAGGTAGAGAAATAGGAAGAATGACCCCTGCCCTCCAGGAACTCCAGTCTCATAATGAGACAGTACCAACCTGTGATTTCAATCAGTTGCTGAATGTGCTAGGATTGGAGGATGCAGATGGTGTTCCGAAAACACAAAAGAAGGGCAGGCTGCCCACATGAAGGTTGGAGGGTATCAAGGAAGGCTTCCTGTAGGAAGTGCCTCCTAAAATGAGTTTTGAAGAAAGAGCAGAAGTTAGCCAGCAAGGTTATACCAGGAACATCATGCCCCAAGCAGGAAGGACTGTATTTGCAAAGACCGGGAGAAAACAAAAGTTCTGAGAATTGCAAATGATTCAGTCTGGCTGGTCTGTGGAGTTGCAGGGATGGGAAATTGTGATAAGTGGCATGAAAGAAATAGGCAGAAGCCACATCCCGAAGAGCCTTGTGTGCCTTTTGGAGGAGTTTGGACATTAAATTAAAGACAGTGGGGAACTTCGGAGGAATTTAATCAAAGGACTGACATCGGTTTTTGATATCCATTATCTCTTTCAGTATTCTAGACAGACTTGTGAATTAGGTATTGCTGTTATTCACATTTTGTAGATGAGGATGCTGAGGCTCAGGAAGGTGAAATTCTTTAGCAGGTTCCCACAGGCCTTTGGACCAAGCTCACTGTCTTTTCGCAGTATCCCTGGCCTCCAAATCTTGCAAGAGAGAACTCCTGCTTGGTCTGCATGGCTCTGGGGCTTCTTTCCAATGGGCCTTCTCTACCGCACACTGACTCACAGATTGACTCCTGTGCCCTCCTGTCTTCCGGACTTTTGCTTGGAAATGATTCCCCTGGGAATGATTATCTGCAACAAGCTTTAATTGTCACCCAGTCATTCTTCCTGATGCAAGATCCTCCTCCCTCTACATCAAACTATGCATGTTTAGGGAAGACAGCAGGTACATTTTACACATCAGCTTAACAGATCTTATCTGGGAAGGTCTTGGTACTGGGCCTATTTGCCCCTGATCCATTCCTCACGTCCCTACAGGAGGAGTAGGATTGCCTTGTTTCCATTTCAAAATCTCCCTCAGGCAGTAGCTTCCAGCTAGAATTGGCCAATGGGTGACCTAGTGGGAAATTAGATGGGAGAAGAGAGGAGTGAAGGTTACCACTCCTCCTCCCTGTCTGCCTCAGGGGGTGTCTCAGAGCTCCAGCTTCCATTGGTGACCTTGGCTTCTCAGCTCCAGTAACCTGCCTTTGTCCCTCCACCTGCGGCTTGTAGAGTGGTCTTGCTGTTGATAATTTCTGAGTTGCCTCCATCCCGTTTGCCTTCCCCCACCCTTCTGCCACTGGGGCAGGGCCTCGTAAGGACGTTGAAAAGACTGTGAACTTACTTAGAGTGAGAGGGAAGCCTTTAGAGGGAGCCATTTGAGCAGAGAGTCCCAACCTGATCTGACCTGTTTTACCAGGATTCCTTGGGCTGCTACTTAAAGAATAAACTGTAGGGGGCAAGAGAGGAATCAGGGAAAGGTTATTACTTGGATGGACCAGAGTAAAACCAGATCTGCCACAATGATTTTTGCCCCTTTTGAAATCTTGTGGAACCCACAGTTGTAGCACATGATTCAAGGCTCTCAAACCTTGCCTATTTGATCTCTAGTTGGGTGGCATAATTCCTTTCTGAACCTCCAGTGCCTAGCACAGTGCCTGAAGGAGTAGGCATTTTTTTAAAAAGAAAAAAATTGTATTCAATGAATGAGTAAATAATTTTTAAAAAAAAATAAGAGCATGACTTATCTTGCTGTCTTGTCTGTGAACCCCTCAAGCTCAAAGGGCTTATCTAGGACTTTGCTGTGATTCCCACGGGGCACAAAATAAATGTGCAGTGAATGTTTGTTGAAAGAATGACAGCTGCTTTGTGCCAAGTGCCACAGGCGGGGTGAAGCCATTGTCACCAGCCCACCCCCACCCCAGTGGAGATATCCCTCAAGTTCTGCTCCTCTGGCCTTCCTAGACAGCAGGCCTCCCAGCATGACCACACTGAGGTTCCAGTGCCACAAGGGGAGGATCCTTGTAAATGACCGGGCTACCCCGTCTCCCGACAGTGGCAGGCGCTTCCTGTTTGGGGTGGAAAGGAACCAGACACTTTCCTGTTAGCAGGTCTTTTAAGCAAAGCAGCAGATGCTGAGCAGGTCCTGGCCCAGCCTCTCAGGCCAGATGCCTAGCGGTTAGACAGCCTTTATGTGGAAAGGAAGTGAGGCACAGCGCCAGATTGGCCAGGCTTTTATTGTGCTCCTTGCAAGTCCCCTGGGTCCTGGTGTGAGTAAAAAACAAACCAGAAGAGGCTAATGCCCTGCTAAACCATGATAAGAGTTAGGGGAGATGGGGCTGCTCAGAGACAGAGAGCATTGCCCAGAGAGGAGATGCTCATGTGATTGCCCTGGGACAGGCTCGTGTATATCGTTTAGATGTGAGTGTGATCAAGTGTGAACCTGTGCACAGAATACATGAGTGCATGCTTGGGTCTGTGTACCCAATATCCAGCACTTTGCAGGATTTAACAGTTTCTTAGTTTGCTCCCCATAACACATGGGATAATAGAAAAGGCAGGAGTTATTTTCCTCCCATTTTGAAATGGCAGAAACTCAGAGAGGTTAGTGGACTTGTAAAGGTCACAAACAGGCGGGGCGTGGTGGCTCACGCCTGTAATCCTAGCTTTCTGGGAGGCCGAGGCAGGAGGATAGCTGCAGCTCAGGGGTTCGACACCAGCCTGAGCACAGTGACACCCCATCTCTATCCCTAGAAACAGGAAACAAACAAAAAAAAAAGACACACACACAAAAAAAGATCACAACAGTGTGAAAAAGTCAAGATCCAAACCCAGTTGGACATGGTGGCTCACACCTGTAATCCCAGCACTTTGGGAGGCCAAGGCGGGAGGATCACTTGAGGCCAGGAGTTCAAGACCAGCCTGAACAACATAGTGAGACCCTGTGTCTCAAAAAAAAAAAAAAAGATTCAAACCTGAGTCTGTCTTCCTCCAAATTTCTTGCTTTTTCCAGTCCCATATGAACATGTGCATGTGTGTATATGGACAGGGATGTAGATAGCTAGGTATGCCTATGTAACCCAGACTGCTAAGACTACATCCCCATGTGCTAGAGAGGAAATTTCTCTTCCAGAAGCAGAGACAGTTACTAGAAAGTCAGGGCTTCTGGAATCCAATCACAGCTAAACACAGAGGCTACAGTAAATAACGGATCCAAATCATCGCAGCTGGAGTGCTCACAACCCTGGAGACAGCCTCCTCTCCAGCTCTCCCAAACTAATGTCATGTTCTCATGATTCCTCATATTATTCCTGTTACTATGGTTGTTCGAGGTTGGTCTTTTCATGAGTGCCTTTCTCCGGAGCCCAGAATTCTTTCTGATAAAATCTACTTTGTGTTCCGCACACTTCCTGAGAAGGAGGAAGAGGCAGAGACAAAGCTGATTGTTCTTCACATTATGAAGAGAGAAACTGAGGCCCAGAGTAGCCTTGTCCAGGTTCACACATCCTGCCTGATTCCAGGGGTCCTGCTGCTACCTTCTGCCAGAGCAGGAGGAATGGCCAGGGAGTGGCAGCCGCCAGACACTGCCCTGAGCAGGCAGCATGCCCAGGCCCTGGCATGAGCTCCTCAGAGTCCTGTCCACTCTGGGAGGGCTGGAGGCACTGTGGATCTGAGCCAAGCCCCATTGCACAGGGAGAGCGGAGGAGAAGCAGCTCTCTTTGAAGAGGAGGTGTGGAGAGGGCTACTGGCCAACTGGGTCAGGAACCTGCTCAGCCAAGCTGGGGAGGGAAGGAAGGAGAGAACTAGAACCTTAGAAAACCTGGAGCTAGCTTCCTCTTGGACACTGGTATTTAGAATTTAGTGATTCAGTAGGTCTGGGGTAGGGCTCAGGAATCTGAGTTTTTAACAAGTGCCCCCAGGTGATTCAGTGCAGGTAACCCAAGACTCACTCACATTTTATAAATTTGACTTGAGGTAAGATTGTGTAATATTCAAGGAGTTATATCAGCCAGGTTTAAATTGCTGGCTCCATTACTAGAATTATGACCTTGGACAACTGATATAATCTATGTCTCAGTTTTCTCATCTTTCAAATAAGGATGCTTATAATAGTAGCTTTCTCATAAGGCAGTTGCAGAGATTCAGTGACATGATTTATGTAAAGCACATAGCACATACTTGGCTCATGTCAACTTCTCAAGTATTAATCATTTTCATTTGTCCCAACTACTCATTCCCATCCCCACATCCACTTCCACCAGAGGATAAAATAATGGTACTGGATTAACATAGGGACTTGTCACCACAGTATTGTTTTGGACGTGGGAAATCTTAGGTCAGACTTTGAGAATCCCTGCTGCACATCCATTCTCCAATCACTCTCTGGATGCCCTCCCTACGAACTGAGCCTCTTTCCAATAAACCACCTTGCTTTTCTCATCTTCCTTTCCTCCTTGGACTCCCCTCCCATCCCCCCAGTGTGCACAAAGCAAGCTGCCCTCCTTCCCCACATCATCCAAAGTGGTTTGGCTTAGGATGTATCCTTGAAAGTGAAAACAGCAAGTCAGTTGTGGGACTTCACAGGCCCCTGGACTTTGAAGAAGATAATAGAATTTGGTGCTCTGGGATTTATGAGTAATCTTCAGAGGTGGAAGGGGACCCGAGCCTTCTGCTACCCAGGCTGGCTTCCTGGGACATGGAGACATCCTGTGCAAAGGCATGGCTGAAGCCCAGGTTGAGTGTGTAGATGGAGGAATCTTTGTTCTGCATAAATTCTTGCAGATCTTTCCACCTCTGGATGGCATCTCAAGGTGACCACAGGCAGAGGTGGACTGGGGAGAGGTGAAGATGGGATAAAATAATCAAACCGAGGACACCAAAGGAAAGCAGAGGAAGTCAACAAACTCAGTAGTGGTACTAGTTTGGAGGGTCCAGGGACCAGGGCTAACCCGGGATGCAGAGAAAGACAGGATCAGCTTTCTGCATGGCCAAGCCTGTCTCCTCCCAATGTTCAGCCCTCCAGAGGACCTCAGCTTCCCCTCCTCCCCTCTCTTCCCAGTGCAGCTGAAATGGAGAACCTCTAGGATATAAGGGAAGAAGAGATGGAGAGATTCTGCCTGGAGAAAGAATTGGCAGACCCAGGTCTGACTCCAGCTTGGTCCACAGCGTTCTTACCAACTAAGGCTCCTTGGGGCTCCGTGCTCCAAAGCAGGGCTATTTGACCTATCAAAATCCACTTGTTGGGAAAAGCCACCATATGTCATCTCCTACCTGCAACCTTCATATACACACGCTCTCTCTTTCGTTTCTCTCTCTCTCTCTCTCTCTCTCAGGTTGCCAGATAAAACAGAGGATACCCAGTTAACCTTGAATTTTAGATTAATGAAGAATAATTTTTAGTATATTCCAAATATTGAATAGCACCCACTTATATTTTTAAAAATTATTCATTATTAATCTGAAATTCAAGTTTAACTGCAGGTCCTGTATTTTTATTTGTTAAATCTGGCAACCCTATCTCACTCCCCTTCAGAATCTCCCTTCCCAAGGTCCACTGCAGGACTTTGCTTGAACCAGCAGCCATGTCACAGCCTGTTTTTTGTTTGTTTTGTTTTTCTTTTAGAGAACCAGGGTCTTGTTATATTGCCCAAGCTAGCCTCCTGGATTCAAGTGATCCTCCTGCCTGGGACTACAGGCTCATGCCACCATGCTGGGCTCACTGTCTGTTCTGTCCTTGACTAGAAACCTTCATACTGGTCTGCCCAGGTAGATTAGAAGCTCTCTGAGGGCAAGACCCAGGCTTCAAGTCCCCCATTTCTAGGGCACTGACTCAGTCAGGGACGCTTCTTACAGATGTGCACAACAGCACTCTCAGAGAGGGACCATGGATCTGCAAGGAAACCCTTCTTCAGCTCTATGCACCCAGAGGATCCCTGACACAGTGATATGCCTGTACATCCTTTTTCTCATTGGTCTGCCCAGAGGAGCACCAGCTTTTAATTGGTCCACCCAGGATGGGTACCCTTTTTTCATTGGTTGATTGGAAGGTAAGCTGAGCCTGTTTCCAATTAGTCTCCCCCAAAGGAATGCCTGTTTCTAAGATGTCTATTCAAAGAAGTTTTTCCAATTCCTCCACCACAGTGGAGTCTTTTTCTAAATGTTTTCTAAAAACATTGTGTGCTACTGAGGCTCTGAGCCTTAGGGTCAGAACACTGTATTACTTTTGTTTAGCACTTTATGTTTCCATTTATTTTTACACACATTAACTCATCCAATCCCATGAAGAGCCCCAGAGGTCGGAATCATTGTTTCACTTGCATTTTACATACTAGTGAGTTGAGGCTAAAAGAAAGACAGCAACTTGCTCTCAGGAAGACAGTTAATGAAAACAGCTTACTTTTGCTCAGTATGAGTTTAGCATAGGTTGTCAGGTAAACTGTGTCACTCCATCCTTTATTTATTTTTTTATTTTCAAAACTGTTTTCAGAGACAGGGTCTTGCTTTATCGCCCAGGCTGTTGTGCAGTGGCACGATCATAGCTCACTGCAGCCTTGAACTCCTGAGCTCAAGGGATCCTCCTGCCTCAGCCTTCCTGAGCACACACTACCTTGGCCAGCTATTTTTTATTTTTTATTCGTTGTAGAGATGGGGTCTCGCTATGTTGCCCAGGCTGGTCTAGAACTCTGGCCTCAAGCCATCCTCCCACCTTAGCCTCTTTCAGTGCTGGGATTGTAGGTGTGAGCCACCGCGCGGGGCCTTCATTCCATCCTTATAAACTGTATGAAATGTATAAAGCCAGGCACTTTACACTCATTTTGTTGTTTCATCTTCTTACAATTCTGGGAACAAAATATCATGTTTTCATTTTATTGATGAGGAAACTGAAGCTTGAAGTAGTTAAAGCCTTTGTCAAAGGTCACACGGCTGCAACCCACCACCTACTAAGTGCGCACTGCATGATGCCACGCACATTGCTCAGTTACTTACACGCATTATTACTTCATTAAATACTCTCAATAATCACATGATGTCGCTATTCTTATTATCCTCATTTACTGATGAGAATAGTGCGTTCAGAGAGGATGAGTGACTGGCCCAAGACCACACAGACAGCAGGTGGCTGAGACAGGATTCACAGGGCCACCAAAAAAGCAGATCTGGAACTCAGACCCCAGCCCAGGGTTCCTCTCACACTGCAGGGCCTCGCTCCCCGCCTTACCGAAGCAATCAGCGACCCTCAGGTAGGCCGGGACCCCTCTTCCTCGAAGTCTTCGGTAGCCACAACTGCCAGGAGACCTTTCTTCCCCCGCCCTCCCTGGAGAGATCCGGATCAGCCGGAGGCGGCGGGCGAGAGACTGGTCTGCAGGGCGCGGCGGGCGCAGGGCGAGGCGGCACAGCCAGCGGAAGAGGCTCCGGGACGGCCGCGCGTTCCAGCGGCGGAGCCGGGTGGGTGGGGCACGAGCGCCGGGCTCCCGGCCCCTCCTCCCGCCCTTCCTTCCTCCCTCCCTCGGTCCCCGGGCCCGCGGACCCGCCGGCAGGCACTGCCGGGGCTGGACGACCTCCGGCCGGCTCCCGGGGAATCGCGGCGGAGCAGCGGAGCCGCTGGCGAGCCCCTGGGACGGTCCCTCTCCGCGCGGGGGCGGCGCAGAGCCGGCGCATCGCGGGGGTCCTGGCAGGGCCGACGGCCGGCGGTTCCCGGCACCCCGATCCCAGCGGCAGGGGCCGGCGAGATGGTCGCGCGCGCCGTCCTGCTGCTGCGCGCCCTGCCGCTGCTGCTGCTGTGCGGCCGCCTGGACGCGGAGCCCGCGGAGCGCGGAGGCCGGGAGCTGCGCCAGGAGGCGGAGGTACGGGGTCTGCGCCGGGCGGAGAGCGGTCCGCGTGCTTGAGACCGCCAGAAGTTCGCTGTCTGGCCGCCCGGCAGTCCCCTCCGAGCGGACGATCTGCAATACCTTCCCCCGTCCTCCGTCCGCTTCACGCTTGCACACAAAGAGCCGGGGCAGTGACCTCCCCGTGCCAGGGCTGGAAACGCAGGCACGCGGGTCCGCATTGATGGGCGGGGGCGGGCGACAGCGACAAGAACAGACAGAAGGTAAGAGCTGAGAGAGGACTCCATTCCCCAGTTTGCCGCGGAGCCGCTGTCCCTCACCACCTAGGCTGGGGAGAATTGACGGTCATTCGTCGGATGCCCCCGAACCACGCGGAAGCCCCCCGTCTGGTGTGGTGGAGCGGGTACTGCTGCCCCGCCGAGATGCGCGACAGCGCGCGCTGCCCGGCCTCCTGCTGCCGCGCACCAGCTCGAGCGAGCCATTTAAACTGTTCCGAATAGTTTCGTCGTCTGCATGAGTAAGAATAATATACTCTCAAAAGTTGCTTCTACGGAGTTTTATTAATAAATAGGGCTTCAGGACTGAACTTGAGGAATGGGGGCAGAGAGGAGGAGGTGAACCTTAAAGATTTGCTATTTCATTTTCTTACTTTGGACCCGGCTGCTTGCTATAGTTTGCACAAGGGGAACTCTTCGTGAGGTAGGGGTGGGAATTGGTTTGGGGCATCTATTTTCTAGATTAAGGTGATTGTAATAACACAACAGCATCATTTCTTTCTTCCCCAAAGAAGCATCTCTGTTTGTGTTCTTATCTCTTCTCAAGAATAGTGCTGGAGTCTCCAGTATTTTAAGGAAAAGGGATATGAATAAGTTTTAAATCATCGAGACCAAGGCTCTGCTCTGAGACTCCGGCTCTTCTAAGAGCTTCATTTCTGCCCTGAAACTGCCAGTTGAGAACTTCTCAGTATCCTGCCTACTCCCCTCCCCTAAAAGGAGCAAGCTGAATTTGGGGAACCTGCAGAATGGGGAGAGCCGTCTCTGAATCAGCCAGCTCCCATCACTGCTCCGCAATATCTGGAGGTGACCCTGCTCCAACAAAGGAGTCCTCTCTCCGACTCCTTCGTCCCCTCCCCTTCCAAGCACGGTCTCTTGCTGTGTGCTCTCTGCTTTTGCACATTCAGGGAATCACTTTGTTTCTCTGAATTTAGACTCTTACAACATCAAGCACAGAGTCCTTGCAGTCCCAGGAGAAGGCTTCTGTCTACCCAGCCAAGTCTTGTTAAGAGTCCCACCCCACCTCCCCCGCCCCCCAAGTTCGGGTCCCAGGCAATCTTTGGCGAGGGAACAGAGGCAATGTCTTTGCTGCCCATGCCTGTGGTGGCCCCAGATGGAGAGAATTTCATCCTGGGGTATGCTTGGGAAACTTAATATCTAGCAGATTGAATCTCTTTCAGTCTATTTAACATAAATTTGGGGAAGGGAATTTTTAACTTAGAGAACAAAAAATAATTTAAAAGCATAAAAACTGTGGAAATGTGTAAAGGATATGTATGTGTCTCTTACGTCTCTGTATGTACAAACATATGTATATATGCAGTTGGGGTGTGAGCCTGTGTCTGCATATACATGTGTTTCTATGTATGATTACTTACATGGGCTTCAGTGCCAGACAGACCTGAATGCAAACCACAGATACGTCATTTAACTTCTATGAACCTCAGATTTCTTCTCTGTACAATGAGGATTAATAATGCCTATTTCACAAGACTGTTGTGTGGTTTCATTGAGATCATGTATGTAAAATGCTTAGTACAGCGCCTAGTTGCCTAGTACATAGAAAGTGGTCTATAAAAGGAGGTTGCTCTCAATGTTGTTTTTGATGTTATTATCTTTATCATCATCTTAGAGAACAGAGCTTTAAAGTCCTGGCTTGGAGACTAGCTCTCCACAATGATAACATAGGACAAAATTTGCAAGCAACTATTTTCAGCACTGGACAACAGATTCCAAAAAGACAATGTTGCAGTTACTATGGCTACATTACAAATTACCCCAAAGCTTAGTAAAGTAAAACAACCATTTATTACGTTCACAGATATTGTGGGTTGAAATTTCAAATAGGACACATCAGGGCAGCTTGTCTCTGCTCTGCAGCGCCTAGGGCTGGATCACCTGAAGGCTGTTTACTCACATATCTAGCAGTTGATGCTGGCTGTCAGCTGGGGGCTTCAGTTCTTCTCTATCCGGCCTATCCATGTGGTCTCTCCGAGCGGGCTAGTTTGGGCTTCCTCACAACGTGGCGACTAGGTCCCAAGAAGGGGAGAGAGAGAGAGAGAGATGGATCTTTTTTATTACTTAGACTTGGAATTTGCAGAGCATCACTTGGAGTTGCTGCACTCCATTGGCTAGAACAGTCATGAGCCCCCACCCAGGTTCAAGGGGAGGGAACATAGACCCCCACAATCGGTGGGAGGAGTGTTGAAGTCACGTTGTAAGACCAGCATGGTAATGGGAGACATCACTGTGGTCATTTAGGGAAATACAACCATCCACAGAAGGGAAGCCCACAAAGTGAGCCCTGTGATTACTCCAGCTCTTTGCTCGAGGACAATTCCCTGACTGCAGTGCAGGGAGCTAGACCCCACACAGAGCACAGCAGTCCTGCTGAGCTGAGGTGGCAAAGGTCAGAGTTCAGGGGTGTTGAAGCAGCTGGAATCCGTGGAGCAGTATATCACAGAGGAGGGAGCCTCACTGAAGGGGGCTCTTGTAAGTCTGTATGGGGGTTCATTGAGGACTGTGCTGGCTCGTGTAGGGTGAGGCTGTACAAGGTTTACCAAAGAACAGCTGCTGTGTGATTGAAAACAGAAAAAAGACTCTAAAAATGGAGCAGTTCTGGAAGATGTTGGTAGTCTGGGCCAGCCAAAATGGGAAAAAACTCTTTAACACCTGGGCATCCATCTGAAACACCAGGATGCCGTGCTTGACAGCAAGGACCATGAAGTAGGGTAAGACCTGCTCTAACAAAGCTTGGAAGTGGGTAAACGTAAAATACTTCTTCCCTTGTCATAATTTCCTTAAAAGACAACTGACTACTTAAAACAAAACAATAATACACATCTGTGAATTGACGTGTCAGGTGTGAAGTAGGAAATGGGATGTGTCAAGTGGGAAGTGTAGAGTGTTCTAGTACTGGTACAACTTTAAGTGGGCTAAGATAGGTTAAGGATGCACTTAGGTAGATTAAGAGAGTCACAGAAACAAAAATGAAAAAAACTTAAAATCAAGCCTTGACAAGATCTGTAGACTAAGTTCTGTGTTTATGTATTTGTATATCCTGCACATTCCGTATAAATGAAATCATTATAATATGTGGTCTTTTGCAACTGGATAGTTGGAGATTTTAATACCTCTCTCCCAATAGAATAAGTAGACCAAAAAAATCAATAACAATATGAAGGCCATATGAAGGCCAGAAGACTTGAACAACACTGTCAACATTTTTGACTTAATTGATATTGACAGAAAACTACACTTGAGAACTCCGGAGTACACCTTCTTTTCAAGTGCAAGTGAATCATTTACCAAGATAGACCATAGGCTGGGCCATAAAATAAGTCTCAATATAATACAAAAATTGAAATCTTGCAGATTATGTTCTTTTACCAAAACAGAACTAAATTAGAAATTGTAACAATAAGACATCTAGTGCTTCTAGTCCCAGCTAGTCTGGAGGCTGAGGCAGGAGGATCACTTGAGCCCAGGAGTTTGAGGTTGCTGTGAGCTATGATGGTGCCACTGCACTCCAGCTTGGGCGACAGAGCAAGACCCTGTCTCTAAAAAAAAATTAAAAATAAAAAAATAAATGTCGATAGTAGTAAGGAAGAAAGGGTTTAGGTCAATCATCTAAGCTTCCACTTTAAGAAGCTAGAAAAAGAACAGATTAAACCAAAAGGGCATAGAAGGAAAGAAATAATAAAAGCAGGCTGTGTGATCATAAGCTAGTCCCTTCTCTTCTCTGGGCTGCACTTTCCTCCTTTGTAAAATAGGGGGCTAAATTTCTTAAATGACTTCTGAGATTCTCTCTAGTTCTAACATTGTTTGTCATTAGTGTGTTTACATGCCTGTGCCCCTATGTGTGTGTACATGTGTACATATCATCTGCCTGTGTGTCCATGTCTGTCTGTCTGGATGTATCCGTGTTCCCAAGTCTCTGTGTGTATCTCTGTCCCCCATGTGCCTGGCTGTCTGTTTGCTGTGTGCACACAAAGTAATAAAGCTGAGGGCTTTCCAGAGTAGGCTGTGTGGGGGAGGAGATTTATTGCTTACAAGTTGCATTATGAACAAGTTCATTGTTGCCCACTTAGCAAAACTAGAGCTGCTCACAACACTAGTGAGTAGGAAGAACATCCACTGCTGAGCTGCAAGATTGAAAGTTAACGAATGACATCATTGCCCTGGCCCCCTCCCATTCCCAGACAGGTCCTGTCCTATGCTTGAGTGACACAGACCATCTCAAGGGATCTATCTACCATTTGCTTTGCTTGGACCTTCTTTAGAACAACCAGGCAGCAGTTCCAGGACGTGGCTTCCACTTGGCGGTCTATCCATATCTGCACAGTAACTTCTAGTGTGCCAGTACAACAAGGAGCTGGATAGTCTGTTTCTCCAGGGAGACATTAGAGCTTCTGTGGAGTATCCACCCGCAGATGCAGTGTCTGCTTCTCATACCCCAGAGCCATTTCATTTGACTTTTTGTGAGTCATAAACGCAGAAGTCTGGGTGTAGAAGCCATTCCCAAGAGCTCAGCTTAGTGACTCATGAGCACAGAGTGAATAGAAGTGCAGAAGAGGATCTGAAGTGTCCCAGAGGACCACAAGTTGGTGGAAAAGCATTAGTCAGGCCAGTTTGAAAATGAAGAAATCTAGCAAGACCTGGGTCATGGAAGCATGAACCTAGATAGAAGGGATAGACAGTTGGACAACTTCTCCCTAAACCCAACTTTGGTCAGGGCATTAGTTTGTGCCCTAAACTTAGCGCCACAGGCCTAGTAAGAACCATGAATCGCACAATATGGTTATTTGGCATTAGAAAAAGAGTACAAGATGGGGTCCAGATGAAGACTGGCCAGCTAATGTCTTCTGCCTTCCTTAAGGACAGGAAATGAAAGAAGGAGCAGGAATTCCAGCAAGAGGTATCTAAGTTGCACCCAGACAGGACTTTGTGAATATAAGACTAGGGACAGGGAAAGAAGGAGAGGAAAAGGGAAATCAGACAGGAGGGAAGGGGAAGCCTTTGCCCAAAATAAGGGAAAGGAGCCGAGCTGATTCCACCACCCTGAAGGCCTTCACTAGCCCCCAGGAGCCAGGAGCCAGAAAGCAAAGCATTCTGGAAGCAGATGTTTGTCTTTACAAAAGAATATGCTTCGGTCCTGTTGAATACCTGTGGCTTGTCAGATGATCTGTTTAGGGTGTGATGGGAGATGTGATCCGAGCCTCCATTTGAAAGCCAGAGTCCAGTGTCTTGAGCAACTTCTTCCCTCTGCTCTGCCCCTGGACCTTCCTGCAGAGAAGACAGGAGAAACGCAGCTAGAAATACTCCAGTTTTACCTTTTTCTTAGTGGAGAGTCAGCTCTTCAGTGGAGAGGACAGCTTGGCCCCTGCTCCTTCAGTTTTAAAGCCTCTGAGACACTTGTTTAAATGTGCGATAAAACATCCTGGGGTGGATGTCAGAGGATTCAGATTCAAGTATTGGTTCTGTCACATACTAAGACACTTGAGCAAAACACTGCACTCCCCTGAGACTTAATTTCCTCGTTTTTAAAAATGGGAATAACAACACCTGTCCTATCTATGTTCTTGCAAGGTGATTGTGAGGTTCAAAGAGGGTATAAGACCTTTAGAAGCTCTGCAATTGTTAAGGGCTTATTGTGCTGCTGATTACCAGGAAATATTTTTATGTACGGAACATGTCGAGGCAGAATGCCAGCTATCATCTCTTGCATCTTGTCTTGGATAATAATGCTAAAGAGGTACTTGAATAAGCACAAATCTCACAGAGTCACTACGGAAAGATTAAAATCATAATAAAACGTAATATGAGATGGATTATTTCACAGGTAAAGCAACATGGTTTCTGCAAGACTTTGCCATTTTGCAATTTTTAAATTCTTGGTTTTATTTCTGCTGCTGAAATTCTTTGATGTGGAGAATGTCCAGGAAGGTGAGTCCTGGACTCAACTACCAAAGGTCCATTCCAGCAATAAAGCTCTGTGACTATAGAGGTAAAAATAACATTTTAAATGGGACGACTGGCGAAAAGCTTTCCCATAATCCTAGCACTCTGGGAGGCCGAGGCGGGCGGATTGTTTGAGCTCAGGAGTTCGAAACCAGCCTGAGCAAGAGCGAAACCCCATCTCTACTAAAAATAGAAAGAAATTAACTGGACAACTAAAAATATATATAGAAAAA
>CAUYRB010107083.1:0-29099 GCA_963574695.1 Propithecus perrieri | reverse complement strand
GGAGGCTGAGGCAGGAGGATTGCTTGAGCCCAGGAGTTTGAGGTTGCTGTGAGCTAGGCTGATGCCACGGCACTCTAGCCTGGGCAACAGAGTGAGACTCTGTCTCAAAAAAAAAAAAAATTGTGTTTCCTGAAATAGAGTTAATACTAGTTAGATTGTTACCTCATGCCTTATATCTAAAAAGGTAATGCCTAGTGTTATTGTGGATATAGGGAAACAAGAACTCTCATAAACTGCTGATGAAAGAGTAAATTGGTATAATTTCCAGAGGAAAATTTGGTTATGCGTATCAAAGTCACTTTGATCATAAACTGATCAAAATGATTGACTCCTAAGAATGTTTCCCAAAGAAATAATCAGGCAAGGAGTCAATAGTATCTGTATAACAATGTTTATAGCAACACTGATTACAAAAGTGAAAACTTTTGCCCTCAATGTACAATCTCAGTGAATCAGCTAAATAACTTTCGGTACCTCTATATAACAGAATTATCAAATATGATGTAATTGACACACATTGCTAAGTAAATAGAGCAGGTTACAAAACAATGTGGCTTTTCTCCACATCTCTGGGTTATTTCTTGACCCATGGGTTACTTAAAAATATGCTGCTTTATTTCCAAATACTGGGAGATTTTTCAGATAATGTTCTACTACTATTAATTTCATGGTAGTCAGATAACATCTCTATATGACATTAAACTTTTAAAATTTAATGAAACTTGTTTTCTTGCCCAGCATATGGTTTACCCTGATGAAATTTATGTTTGCTTGAAAATAATACAAATTCTATTTGGGGCAGAATGTTCTACCAATGTCAATTAAGTCAAGTTGTCTGAGAGTGTTGTTCAGGTCTTCTGTATACTTACTGATTTTCTGTCGATTTGTTCTATCAATTGCTGAAAGAGAACTGTTGAAGTCTCCAGCTATAATTGTGAATTTATTTCTTCTTTTAGGTCTGTCAGTTTTTCCTTCATGTATTTTTAAGTTCTGTTATTGGCTGCATGCACATTTATAATTGTGATATCTTCTTGATCAATTGCTCCCTTTTTATTATAAAATGTCTCTTTTTTATTCCTAGTCATATTCTTTATTTTAAAGTCTCATTTGTCTGATACTAAGATAGCAACTCTAGCTTTCTTATATGTGTCTGCATGACATATCTTTTTCCACTTTATATTTTTACCCCATCTATATCTTTCTGTTTCAAGTGTAATTCTTATAGATAACATATAGTTGGCTCTTGCTTTCTAATCTAGTCTCACAATCTCTAATTTTTGCCTTTTGATTGGAGCATTTAAACTATATTTAATGCAGGTATCAGTATGGTCAGTTTAAATGTACCTTCTTGTTATTATATTTTTATGTCTCATATGGTTTTTTTATGTTTCTGCCTTTTTCGGATTAATTGAGTTATTTTTAGGATTCCCTTTTATCTCCATCATTGACTTATCAGCTAGACCTTTTTATTTTATTTTGTTAGGGATTGTTCTAAGGTTAAAATGTGCATCTTTAACTTATCACAGTCTGTATTTAAATAATATTATATTGCTGGATAAAGTAGTAGAGGTAAGGATAATTTTTATATTTCACTCTTTACCTGTGTGTCCTTTATTATTACAAATATGAATGACTTATTTAAATAAGAAAAAAAATTTAAATGACTTGTAAGCATTTGTTAAGCACCTATTCTGGTTCCCCACAAAAGACAGGAACAGAGAAAGTTTCTGAATTTCCAACTGCACTGTAGAGAACCAAAGTCAAGCCCAAAAAATTATCTAGAAAGAACTCCTGGTAAATGATGGTATCTGTGTTCCCTTAACAAAACCCCAAACTACAGCATCTCAATTTTCTGATTTCTGTGAAGTATACATCACTGACATATCATGGAAGGCCAAAACCAAATTAATTTGTGTTGCTAAAAATTAAAAACATGGTCTTTCTATGCCTCACGTATATCAAATGTCTAATATGTATATGAGGTAAATGACATTAATGACTAACCATGAATAATAGCTAAAAAAACATAAATATTCCTGACTAACCCTGTCAATTATTTAAAACAAAATAAAGTATTTGCATTGAGTACATGAACAGATAGATAAAATATTTTGTTGAAGAACTCAAAAGCATCTCCAAGGCAAGAATTTTATCTTATTTACCTGTATTAATCCTTCTAAAATCTCTAATATTATTTTCTAGTTGAGAAAAAAAATCAGAAATTTGCTTGCACAGGGAGAGAAGGAGGAAGACCACTATTGTTACATCTAATTACATGTGAAGGCAAGTGAAGTTTATGAAACTAAACTTGTTCAAGAGAGTTGCCTTTAGGGCCTCCAGGGTCTCAGGCAGACTTCATCCATTTGACATATTAAATTAACACCTTAAGTGAGTCTCTGCACTATATAAATCAATTGGCCATCCAGCCTTACATAGTTAAAGTTAATCCAACTGGTAATGTTGACCTTTAAAATTCTGATTATTGCCCTACTCCTCTTTTTCTCTGAAATATTTCAAAACTGTTTTATGTATCAATTGCTCTGCTCTATTTTAATGGGTTAATGACACAGAACTATTACACTCAAACCATGTTTCTGGGTCCAACCATAGTACCATCCCATGGGAAAAATGGCCTTAAGCTGAACTGATGTTGATACTTCGGTAAGAAAACCTGACTATTATGGGGTCCATGATTCTCTATAATGAATAGTCATTCCCTAATGCAAATATTACGTTGCAAAAGTTTACTTTACTTTCTCATAGTAGTCGTATTTAAAATGGTGCCTAGTTTCCAAGGCTAGATCACAAGTACCTACTTAATTGAATATAGGCCCCAAAAAGAAAGTATATATGCCATAAAAAAGAATGAAATACTGTTATTGTGATGTTAGCACTTAAATATACTGAGGAAGATAAGGTCCAATTTGTAAATGTTGTCTATTCATCTTAAATATCGGTGTTGAATAATGGAAAGTTTAATTATAGAAATATAAGAAAACAAATGGAGATTTTTGTATAAACACTTTTGTAAACTTCTGGACACTTGCAAGAGATTACAAGGTTAATGAAAGTTTCTTTGTTACATGTATTAACTCTAGGAGTTTTGACTTTGCTTTTCCTAGACAGAATGTTGCCTAACAGAGCTGTCGAATTGTTACAATTTAAAGATATGCTTTAATTATGTGAATTATTCTTACTTATGAAATTGTGTGTCAGCTAATATTTTTAAAACAAATCATTCTCATAATTTTAAAATATTAATTTAAAAGGCTTATTAAATAAAGTAAAAGTATTTTTAACTGAGTTCCTATCCAATTTCAGTATTTCAAGGTTAGAAAGTCACTAATGAAACTCATTTTTAAGCCATATGTATCAGGGGGAAGAAAACCTTTAAAACACATAAATTTCCTACGAAAAGGATATCAAGAAAAGCAACATCCCCCCATAATATGCTGAAATAAAAAAAAATTGAATTTCCTTTGAAAAATCAAAAAAAAAAAAAAAGAAAAGCATTGTCTGTTATGGTCTAGTATCTAGTACATCCTAATGCTTTTTATAAATACAACAAAAAATTGTCTCCTAATATGGTGTTAGATTATTCCTTTTCTCTGACTTTTGTGGAAGTAGAAGAAAGTAAGCAATATGCATGGCTAACACCACCGTTGTTAATGAAGTATGCATCAACCATGAGACTGGTTTATTATTTATAGCCAGATTTCTTCCACAATGAGTTCTAGGCAGCTCTTAAATGAATTTATTATGCCCTTCCCCTCAAAACTTTAAATCCTGATAAACACAATAATAAAGATGTCCCAGTCATGCTGAAATGAAATGAGAAGCCTAAATTAGGTAGGGATCTATTTTCATGTGTAAAAGCAAAGACATAAGTGAATTTAAACTCCTGGTTTTTATTAAGATCATCTTCTCTCTAGCCCTGTCTTCTTGCCCAGCTGCAATTAAAAGCTTTCTGAGTTCCTCATTTTGTTAAAACCAGGAAACTGATCTATGGAGGGAAAACAAACTCCACCGAAACACATTGCAGGTTCAACTCAAAAAAGCACTGCCCATGAATCTGAGGGCTGCTGACCATAGCTAAACTATCCTTCCTCTCTGTCATAAACCTCAAAAGTGCTCTAAACACTGCATTTCTGAGGTTCTAGATACTGACCTTTGAAGGCTGAAACCTGATCACATTCCAGGTTTGGGAGAGCTGAGCCTTCAGCCCTTTCCCAAGGGAACCAAGGCAACCGCTGGAAGCCCTCATTTGTGCTCCCTGGGAAGTTAATATTAAACCCCATACCCTTAGGAGATACTGTCTCCAAACTGGCTACATCTGTTTTATCCTAACAGAAAAAGCCGGCAGTTTGAAATGTTAAAAAGAACGATTACTGAGAACTTAGCCATGCAGAGTGAAAAATCAACTCGGGACAATAGATAACGTTGCAATATGGCAAGTCTTCTATTTTTTTTATTAGAGTAATGCAAAAATGTTATATAACTTTATTATTTTATGATCCTTTAAATCCAAGGACCTCCTCCTCCCTTGTTACATGAACCCATTAAACACTTTTAACATCACTGGATTGGTGGCGAGTTTTCAGTTCAGTCTCCCTACACAGTGTAATTGTGATAGACACAGCAAAACTATTTATTGGTGGTCACTGAGTTCAACTGGGAAGGCCGGCTGGGTAGCAAGTTCGTAGCGTGATATGCAGAATTCTAGGACCGGCAAGCACTCACAAAAAGGTCACTTCCTCCTGAGTGGGCCAGGACGAGGGTGAGGCACATAAGGTACTCACTTGGAGAGGGCAGAATTTAAGGGGGTGTCCAAAAGCTCAGTATTCAAGATACATAATGTTTTGATGCAATCTTTTTAAAAATAAAAAATTAATGCAAAAAAATTCCTGATGAGCAAATTATCAAAATTCTAAATTAAACCAGAATTAGACCCTGCACTTGTACAATTCAGCTTCACTAGCCTCACCCAATCCACACCCTTTTGGGCTGACCCCAGAATGCCAGAAATTCCACACTTCAGGGGCCCCTCTTTTTACAGCATTGTCTGTAATGAACATGCAAATCTCTCAGCGGGAGCAACACATTAAATCTCAGCGTATTATATCCTAATGTTAATTAGTCTACCAAGCGCCTTCCAGAAAACGGATTTCGGGGGCTGGAAAGAAAACAAGAGATTACTGGATCACGGTCTTCAGGGGACAGCACTTCGGGTGGCAGCAAGTCAAAGCGATTTCTGTAGCTGGTTGTTCAAGACTGAAGCCACCATTGCTGGTTTCTTACTCAAACTAGATTTCATTCTAGATCCTGGACATAAGGGGGCGCTGCCAAGCCACAGATCAAGGCTGAGAATACATTTCTGCTTTTAACTTTCAAAATTCACCAGGATCTGTTGCAGTCCTGGGGAGAAAAGCACAAAATGTTTCTCAACAGATAATTCAGCATCGATAGGATTTTGCAGCTGCTGTGAATTTATCTAATTATGGAGGATTTGTAAAAACTCATCCAACCCCTGAGGCTCTATAAAAACTTTCTTTGGGCCAAAGGGTGAGCAATATGTATTCATAAGAAAAATATAAAATAATGATGATTTTTTTTAACTGTTTTTTTTTATTTCAGCATATTATGGGGGTACAGATGTTTAGGTTACGTATGTTGAATAATGATGATTTTGATGATGATAAGGCTACCAGTTTTGTTCACTATGGCCATAATTTGCAAACAACTTCATAATTTATAAGATGAGTTTACAGTATTTTATCTGAATCTAAATGCTCTTAAAATTTTATGCAATTTGACACAGTCACCAAAAAAAAAGAAAAAAGAAAAAATATTTAAAGATGCATATTTTTAAATTTATTTTTTTAATAACACCCAATAGGTTACCTTTTTAAGCACTGGTAGACGGCATCTCAGGCCACCAATGCCAAAAACTGTGCAACAAATAAGAATTTAGTGAAAACAGTTTTGTAGCTTCAATAGAATTTCCCCTTCTACCTCAAAATACATATTCTCTCCCCCTGCAAACAAAAGGTGATTATTTACTTATTTTTGTAGCTAAATTCAGTACAAGTTTATATGTTAAATATATCAAATAATCTCTTGATTGGGAATTTTTCTCCTTTGAAGATGTCTAAAGGTGAAAGAACATGGTGTTCATTTCTTAACCTATTGTCATTTTTCCTGGTGCTACCAAAAAAAATACAAATGTACAAAGAACATATAAAATACAGATCTTCTGAAACTAAAGGCTAATTTTAAACTTCAGTGCTTAAGTGGAAAAAACAAGGCCATTTTTCTGGGAGAGAGATAAATGTTTAAATCAACTCTGGAAAACTCACAGACCATCTATCCCTGCAGTGAAATGGGCAAGGTCAGGTCATGCCAATAGGAATGTTAATACACTCCGTGGCAGTATGTCAAGGAAGAAGTGAGCTCATATTGATCACTTACAATCCTACAAAACTAAACTTTTAGGCATGATGTGATTTGTATCTGACATAAGATTTCATATCAAAAAGTTATAAAATAATATAGAACAAGATATGAGTGCAAATTCAGAGGGATAAAGGAAGGAATGATCAGTGTTTCCACCTATGTTGAGAGAAATTAACTTACGCATTTAAGTTTTGTCTTTAGTCTTCTCGAGATAGAGGGAAAATGTGTGTATAATACACATTTTTCTTACAATGGAAATTGTGTGAAATGCAGAGGATGTTTGAGTTGATAAAGATGAAATTAAGATATTTAACAAATATCAATAAATCTAATACACTAATAGATAAACTCTTTAAAAACCATAGGTTGTCAAAACTTCAGGAGTTAGAAATTAGAAATTATTTAATGGGAAGGAGAAATACCATTAAATTTAAAATTTGAGAAAACTTTGGGCAATTTTTATGTTGATTTTCAAATCACCTCTTATGCTTTATTTTAGCAACTTAGCGGGTTTCATGTTACCATATACTAAACTTTTCCTTACCAAAAAGTTACTAAGCTAAATGCTAATCAGTAATTTACCCAAATGTTTTCTTTCTTTGTTTTTACACTATGCATTAATAAACATGAATGAATGTTTAGACAAATTCAAGCTCTACTTGGATATGTGTAAAATAGCCTACTCCGGCCGGGCGCGGTGGCTCACACCTGTAATCCTAGCACTCTGGGAGGCCAAGGCGGGTGGATCGTTTGAGCTCGGGAGTTCGAGACCAGCCTGAGCAAGAGCGAGACCCCGTCTCTACCAAAAATAGAAAGAAATTAATTGGACAGCTAAAAATATATATATACAGAAAAAATTAGCCAGGCATGGTGGCAACATGCCTGTAGTCCCAGCTACTTGGGAGGCTGAGGCAGTAGTATTGCTTGAGCCCAAGAGTTTGAGGTTGCTATGAGCTAGGCTTACGCCATGGCAGTCTAGCCCGGGCAACAGAGTGAGACTCTGTCTCAAAAAATAAATAAATAAATAAAATAAAATAGCCTACTCCTTTGAGATTCGACCTTGGAAACACTAGTTTTGCTTAGATTAATCCTTTGGCAAACCTGTAAAATAGAAAGCATGACCCTAACTCATACATAAGACTGAATTCTAGACCAAATTTTAGAGTTCTGTAGTCCCTATGTGGACAACTTAATTAAAGAGTAGATTCTTCAAAATATCTTCTAAACCAATCTTTTTCAAAAAATTTTCTCTGAACCTTCAGAATTCAACTTTACAAAGTTCTAGTGCTGCATATAAAACAGAAATATTCTAATTACTAAAAACTAGAGTTTGAAAAGTTAGCATGCGATGTTAAAGAGTCTTCATTTTTCCCCCATAGGTTGAAAAGTGTTAACTCCTTGTAAGTGGATAAATTAATACACTAATGTATTATATGACAAATATGTTATCATAACTATCATAACCAAAACTATAATCATATCAGCAAGATTATTTTATTTACTTATAAAATTATCAAATAACTTTTCAGATTTTTTGGGAAGAATACCAAAGGGAAAAAGTATTAAGGAAATACAAATATTGAATTACAATACAACCAATTAGGTAAGCCAATAAGTTGTTCACCGTTCAAAAATATTGAGTGTTCAATCATAATCATTATAAAATCATTTCACTTCAACTAGGATATTTTTCAAAACAAAACTAAGTACAGCCCCATTATTCAACTCAAAAGCATTAAATGAGAAAATGCAGAATGTGTTCAAAAATTTTTAAAGGACTTCATTCAATCTTGTAAGATATATAAATTCAGTACTTCAGGAATAAATAAAATACATAGAGAATTATCCTGAAAAGTAAATAGAGAGATGTTGATTAAGCTACGACAACTGACCATTCCTGGACTAAGGGAGAATTGTTCCAAGGATTACATATTTTTAGCTTTTAATGTCATGCTAAACTATCCCAGATGATATGATATTTCTAATAGGAGCTGCTAGATTCCTAACAAATAAACTATGTGTTCAGGAAGAAGACATTGAATTTTAAATTCTTTAATTTGTTTCTAACCCACTTCATACCTTTAGAAAAAATTATTGAATTCACAAATTCCATGTCACCTTCATGCTACTTTGATGTATAATTATCATGGGGCAGGATATAAAAATTGATACTAAGAAAATAATTAAATGTGCACAAGTTAAATGACACTTAATCTGTAACATTCTTATTATCACCAAATGAGTTATTGGTTCTACAGAAGGAAATTAAATCATTGAATAAGTACGTTGAAGGTTTGGCAATCAAATGAATGTTTTCAAAATATTTCAAATCTGAAACTTATTAGTGAGTCTCACATTTGTTAACTACATATTGAAAATTGCCTCCTTTAAATACTTAGCTTCCAGGCAACCTTGGCTAAGCTAAAGGTTTTAAGAAATGTAATGAGATTATTAATGTCAGCAGGAAATTTGGAAGTAAAAAGCTTATTTGCCTAACGTAATACTCCGACAAGCTATAACCGCTATCAATGATTTATTTTCTCTTAGCCACCTGAAGCAAAGTGTTTGGTTAATGTTCTCAGCCATCTTACAAATCAAAAGTAAATATCTAAATAGCATTACATTTATATTAACTTTCTTATTGTGAAACAAATAACCATATATAATGAACTCATTTTTTCTCTAATATAATGAAATATCTGTCTTATTTATAATGTTTATGATTTTGGATAATTTTTGATGGCATGTGTATCTTTACTCTATTTTCTCAATAAATTAAATTATGTGACCCAAACAACATTATATTTGTTCAGGAAATAGGTAAGGCTGAATGGGAATTTTCTATATTCTGAAACATTAAGAGACCTTAATATCCAGGATTTCAGTCTATCGCTTCGAGATTTTTTTTTTTTGCAGTCTTTTTGGAATAAAACTAACATAAAAATTATTACCTTAGCATCTGAAAATTCTTTATAGCCATTGGCTGTAGCTGATATTTGACCAAAAAATTAATCAAACAATACCCTAATCAGTAATGTAGCAAAAAGTACATGCATGAACTTTGTGTCCTTTGTATGTTATTTTACTTTTCTGTGTGTCTGGTACCAGTTTTTTATTTGACTTATTACATACACCTGTGTGCTCTTATAGTGAATAGTAACTGCTAAAGTGTGTAGATAATAATGATCGCTCTGCATGTACATTGTAAATTCCAAACAGAAAACTAGAAGCAGTTTACTGGCATTATCTCCTGAATTCTTTCTGACCCCTTGGGATTAAAGATAATAAGGAAGACTTTTTCGGCAATAACAATAATGTTCCGATTTTTTTTTTCAAAGCTTAAATTGTGAGAGCTGGATCTTCAAGTGATATTTGAGACTAATTAGCATTTGACATACTTACTGCCACCTACTGCCACCCTTTGAGAAGTGTAGCCTCATAGTCAGAAGTGAGGGCTTTGGAGCTAGACCACAGGAGTTCAAGTCCTGGCTCTATCACTTACCAGCCGATGAATTTAGGCAAATTCATTTCCCTACAGCTCACTTGTCCTCATCTATCAAAGGGGAGAAAATGACTGTAATAATTACCTGCCTCATCGAATCATTGTAGGAATTAAATGAGTTTAAACTATGAAAAGCTTAAGACAGGTTATGTCTGGAGTATGCTAAGCACTCAATATGTTTACCATTTTTTAAATGATTACATGGTTTTTGTGAATTTTCATTTACTCTCATCGGAGTGGTAGTTTTATTATCCCAATTTTGCAGATGCCAGGTATCATAACTCTGCCTTTGTTATCATTCATCTGTAATACCTTATCACAGCACAAAGCAACAGCTGGGAACTCCCACTTTTCTTTCAGATTTTCCTCTTTTCCTTCCAACTGGTTCATCTCTTGAAGTCTTACTGTGGAAAAACTAACAAGTAATAACTCACTTGTACTTTTCTTATTATGTGTCTAGCAATTGGGTTGACAAGAAGATGACTCTTAATTTACGATCAAAATAAAAGTGCTTAAACCTAACATCTTATTAACAAGGGTGAATTGGTTCTTGTTAAGGAATGTAATATATTTTTTCTGTTATCTTACTCACATGCCATGAAAAATTCCAATTTAGCATTAGGGTTTTTCATGTCATGAGATATCTTCCAGCAAATGGTCAAAAAAGAAAAGTATACTCCTCCTCTGTCAAATAATACACAGAAATAATGTCTATTTGGAAAGTACCGCACAGGAATGAAAGGTTCATTCATTAATTCACTCAGGAATCAGCGATGTCCCATTATTTGCTAGAGCGAACTATTACAGAATTCACAGCAGATCCTGTAGTAGTGGTGACATTTTATTATAGTATCTAAGAGCAATTTTGGGAACCAGATTAAACTTCTTTTTTCTCACCATGGAGTCAACATAAAAGTTTATGAAAATGATGTTCATTTTGCATCTGACCCTTATAAAGTTGTTATAGGGCTATAATAACAGCTATGACTCGTGTACCAAAAAGTCAGGCTCACACCCATGCTAAGTAAGTCGAGAATAGAAATGGATATGTAAGGGGGACAATGGATATATAAGAGGATATATAAGGGGACAAAGTTCCCTGTTCAACTTCACATAGCCTGTCATTTAGTTGTTCCTGTTTTTACCGTCTTCTGCAATCTGGGTGAAATGGAACAGATCATTGCAGTCAACTCATTTTTTTTTTTTTTTCCCTTTAAGGAAAGGCCCATGGAAAAGGGCTGTTATGTCTTGCAAATTGCAATGCAAAATTATACCGAGTTTCTTTAAGAATCACAGTGTATCCCTTCTCTTTCTGAATTAAATAAAGCCTCCCTTGGGAAACAATTCAAAACTGGGATTCTGCTTCTTCATGGCTCCGTTACCCAGGCAGCTGAAGCCTTTGAAAGCAGGGCTCTGAGAGTCCCTGAAATGTAGTCTTTTTAGCTGGGATGAGAACCGTTCTGTGAAGTCAGACATTTACTTCTCTCTACAAACAGAAGTCTGGTTAATTCTCAGGGAAGTGAGAAGAGAAACAAAGATCCTCTTTCTTCCAAGAAAAAAAACATTTTTTTAATGACACCAATATATTTTTTACTTAGTAATAGTCAAACTCTAAGGACAAAAAATTTTTAGGACTTCCATTGTTGGTTAAAATAATATTTTATTATAATATTAAGCAAATATGTAAAATCATAAAATTAAGATATATACTTTAAATCATTTACAGCTTTAAAAACAAACACATTTAAGAATTTAATGCCAACAAAAAATCAAATTGATGGCATTAATTGAATGCGATAAACCATATTTTGCTAAAACTAAATGCACTGCCCACAATGTGACCATAGTACTGTTGCTATGGTGGAGAATTTTTTGGATCAGCATGTCCAAATTATTATGTGCTGGCTGACGAATTCATACACCTATATCTTCCCTCTATGTAAACTATTGTAAAATGCTAGAGTTCTGGAGTCAGACTGCCTTGGTTCAAATCCCAAGGCTGCCACTTCCTGAGTTGCGAATGTGTGACCACAAGCAAGTTACTTATCATCTCTGTGCCCCAGTCTCCACATCTGTAAAATGGTCAAAATAATAATAGCACCTACCTCAGAGGGCTCTTGTGCAGTTTATGGGGGTTAAACCTAAAGTATAACTTACTACGTAGTAAACACTTGATAAATATTAATTATTATCTTGTATTACCTTGAGCTCTGCATAGCAAGGACTTAAGCCTCGGTTCAGTAGGTACAGCAGACAATGGGTGATGGAATTTCAACTTTCTCAGGAAAAAAAGAAAAAAACCTAAACCCAAACCAGGTTTCTTGCATAAAGCCAGGAACCATGTTTGTACAAGAATGAGGGCTACAGTGGAAACCAGCTGCTTTCTTGGAACACAGACGAAGACATACCCATCACCAAACCCTGCTCACTGGAATTGGGACTCAGACTATGATTTCCCAGCACGAAAGCCACTGACGCAAAACTGCTTCTGAATTGGGGTCACCTGCATCATCAGTTTCCTTTCTGCTGAATTATTCCCATCCACATAAAAGTATCACTTAATTTTACATATATTTAAAGTGTACCTAACATAAAATTTACCATTTTAACCATGTTGAGGTGTACAGTTCAGTGGCATTAAGTACCTTCACATTGTGGTGCAACAATCACCACCATCCCTCTCCAGAACTTTTCATCTTCCTGAACTGAAAGTGTATCCCCATCCCCCTCCCCCCAGCCCCTGGCACCCACCATTCTACTTTCTGTCTCTAGGAATTTGACCATTCTAAGGACTTCACATAATGGGAATTATACAATATGTGTCCCCTACATATTTTTAAACAAATCAACAAAATGCCTTATCTTGACCTCCATATCCTCTTCCAACTATAGCCCTATTTCTCTAGTCTACCCCAGAGTAAAACTTTTAGAAAAAGTTGTCTGTACTTGTTAGCTCTACTTCCTCCCTTCTCGCCCTCTACCTAAGTCACTCTAAAGGGACTTTCACCCCATCATTCCCTTATCAACCTAAATATTGACAAAGCCAATGATCAACCCTTTGTCCTCGCATTACCCAACCCAACCACTCAGTAGCATTTCGCATGTCTGACCACTCCGTGGAACACCCTCCTCTCCGGGCCTCCCTGACTACAGACTTGCCTTGTTCTCCCCCAACCTCATGGCTGCTCTTCCTGGGGGTTTTTGCTGGCTCCTCCCTGACTACAAGATCTCCAAAGTTCAGAGTCCCCCAGGGCTCTGTTCTCGGTCCTCTTCTCCTTCCCAGGCACATGGTGCTACCCAAACATGATCTGCCCACCAGTGTCAGTCCATTAACTGTTTGTTACCACACCACAATGACAGAAGTACAGGAACTGAGAGGAAGCCTTTAGAAACTTCTAAAACAATGTGACAGAGTATTTTTATGCTGTATCTAAAAATTAAAAATTAGGCTTGGCTTTGGATATCTTTGTTTTTCTAATAGTTCATATTTCCTTTTTATAGTAATTTATATTATTGCATTATATAAAGTATTGGTCTGCAACAGATTGGAATGGGAAAATAAAACTATCCCCACAGATGGTTTGACAAGCACTGATCTGCATTCTTTCCTGGGTGGTCTCATCTAGCACCATAGTTTAAAAGGCTGTTTCTATGCATATCATTCTCATAATTTATGTCACCAGCCCTGACCTCTCCTGTAAGCTCCAGACTTGTATATTTTTGGCTGTGCAGTGGGCATACCAAACGTAACATGGCAAAACAGAACTATTGAATAAAAAACAAAGAAAAAGAGTTGAACAATAAAACCAGAAACTTATTCTTTGAAAAGTCTCATAAAATAATCTGGACTAAATCACAACAGAGAAAAGGAGAAGGCACAATAAATAATATGAGAATAAAAGGTCTGGTAACTATAAATTGGTAGACATAACAAGTTTACTATAATAAATTTGGAAACAAATGAAATATACAAATGTCTAAAAAACAGGAATTACCATGATAGACTCAAAAAAAAAGTAGAAAACCTGGACATGCCAACAGACATTAGGGAAATGAAATAGTCATTCGAAAATCTTCCCCTATCCCCCATCAAAGACACAGGGCCTGGACAATTCTATACATGAATCTAACCAAACTTCAAGAAATAGATATTTTCTTTCTTACAGAAACCATAATTTGTAAATATTATATCTTCCTGGCCAATTGACTTTTATTATTATATAATGTCAAAAACTGTCACAAGAGACATAGAAGGACATTATATAATAACAAGAGGGTCAATTGACCAGGAAGATATAACAATTATAAATACATATGAAACCAATATCACAGCACCTAAATATATAAAGCAAACATTGACAGAACTGAAGGGAGAAATAGAAAGCAATACAATAATAGTAGGATACTTAAATGCCCCACTTTCAGTAATGCATAGAATATCTGGCTAAAAAAACAATAAGGAAACAGCAGACTTGAAGAACATTATAGACAAAATGGAGCTAACAGATATATACACAACAAATTTTAGAAGACTGTAATCATGCCAAGTATTTTTTCCAACCACAATGGAATGAAACTAGAAATCAATAGCAGAAGGAAAGCTAGAAAATTCATGAGTGTGTGGGAATTAAGCAACATAGTCTTGAATAACCGATCGGTCAAAAAAGAAATCAAAATAGGAATTAGAAAAACTTATGGAATGCAATGAAAGCAGTACTAAGAGAGATGTATGCAGGAATAAACCCATACATAAACAAAGAAAAAAGACCTTAAATCAACAGACTAACTTTGCACCTCAAGGAACCAGAAGAAGAGCCAACTAAGCCAAATTTCAGCAAAAGGAAGAAAATAATAAAGATTAGAGTAAAAATAAATAAAATAGATAATTTTTTAAAACAGGAAAAAAAGCAACAATGCTAAGAGTTGGGTTGGTTTTTTGAAAAGATAAATAAAATTGACCAACCTATAGCCAGACTACCTAAGAAAAAGAGAGAAGACTGAAATAAATAAAATAAAAAATGAAAAAGTAGTCATTACAACAGATGCCACAGAATTTAAAAGGATAAGAACTGCAATATGAACAATTATACACAAACAAATTGGATAACTTAGAAGAAATGGATAAATCCTTAGAAACATACAACCTAATAAGTCTGATCATAAAGAAATAGAAAATCTGAACAGATCTATAACTAGGAAGGAGATTGAGTCAATAATCAAAAACCTCTCAATAAAGAAAAGCCGAGGACCAGATGTCTTCACTGGTGAATTCTACCAAACATTTAAAGAAGAATTAAAACCAATTCTTCTCAATCTCTTCTAAAAAAATTAAAGAAGAGGGAATACTTCCAAACTTTTATGAGGCCAGCATTATCTTAATAGCAAAGCCAGACAAAGACAATACAAAAAAAAGAAACATACAGACCAATATCCCTGATATACATAGATGCAAAAATCCTCAACGAAATACTAGCAAACTATAATATATTCATCAGCACTTTCAAAGGATCATACACCCTAACCAAGTGGGATTTATCCCTAGGATGCAAGGATGGTTCAACATACAAAAATTAATGTGATATGCTACATTCACAGAATGAAGGATAAAAACTACATGAACATCTCAATAGATGCAGAAAAGCATTTGAAAAAATTCAATGCCCTTTCATAATAAAAACTCTCAATAAATTAGGAATAGAAGGAAACATCAACATAATAAAGGCCATAAATGAAAAGCCCACAATTGGCTGGGTGCAGTGGCTCATGCCTGTAATCCTAGAATTTTGGGAGGTTGACATGGGAGGCTTGCTTGAGGTCATGAGTTTAAGACCTTGCTAAAAAAAGAAAATTAGCCAGGCATCGTTGCGTGTGCCTGTAGTCCCAGCTACTTGGAGGCTGAGGCAGGAGGATCACTTGAGCCCAGGGGTTTGAGGTTGCAGTGAGCTACGATCATGCCACTGCACTCTAGGCTAGGCAACAGAGCAAGACCCTGTCTCAGAAAAAAAAAAGAAAGAAAGAAAAGAAAAGCCCACAGCTAACATCGTACTCAGTGGTGAAAAATTGAAAGCTTTTCCTCTAAAATCAGAAACAAGATGCCCACTCTTACCGCTTCGTTTCAACATAGTACTGAAAGTTCTAACCAGAGCAACTAGGCAAGAGAAAGAAATAAAAGGCATTGAAATCAGAAAGGAAGAAGTAATATTATCTCTGTTTGCTGATGACATAATCTTATTTGTAGAAAACAAAAGACTCCACACACACACAAAAAAAAAAATCTGTTAAATCTAATGAACAAATTCAGTAAAGTTGCAGAACACAATATCAACATACAAAATCAGTTGCATTCTATATACTAACAATGAACAAAAGGAAAAGTAAGAAAATAAGACCATTTATAACAGCAACAAAAAGAATAAAATAAACTTAACAAAGGAGGTGAAAGACTTGTACACTGAAAACTTCAAAACAATGATGAAGGAAATCAAAAAGACACAAATAGATGGAAAGACATCGGGTTCATAGATTAGAAACTTAATATTGTTAAAATGTCCATACTACCCAAAGCGATCTACAGATTCAATGTAATCCCTAGCAAAATACTAGTAGCATTTTTCACAAGAATAGAAAAAAAATCCTAATTCTTACGGAACCACAAAGGACTCCAAATAACCAAAACAATCTTGAGAAAGAGCAAGCTGGAGGTATCACACTTCCTGATTTTAAAAATATGTCACAAAGCTACAGTAATTAAAATAGGATTATACTGGCATACAGACAGACACATGGATCAATGGCACAGAATAGAGAGCCCAGAAACAAATCAATGCATTTACAAACAATTTATCTTCCATACAGGTGCCAAGAATACACAATGGGGAAAGGATAGTCTCTTCGACAAATGGTGCTGGGAAAACTGGATATACACACGCAAAAGAATGAAATTGGAACCTTATCTTATGCCATACACAAAGGTTAAAAACTTAAATGTAAGGTCTAAAAACACAAAACTCCTAGAAGAAAACATAGGGGGAAAGTTTCATGACATTGGTCTCGGCAATGATTTCTTGTATATGACATTAAAAGCACAGGCAGCAAAAGCAAAACTAAACAGTTGGGACTACATCAAACTAATACGTTTCTGCACAGCAAAGGAAACAATTAATAGAGTGAAAAGGCAACCTACAGAATGGGAAAAAATATTTGCAAACCATACATCTGATAAGGGGTTAATATTCAAAATATATAAGTAACTTCTTCAATTCAATAACAAAAAAAAAAACCCAATATTAAAATGGACAAAAGACATGAATTGACATTTCTCAAAAGAAGACATACAAATGGCTAATAGGTAAATGAAAGGGTACTCAACATCACTAATCGTCAGAGAAATGCAAATCAAAACCACAAGGAGATATCACCTAACATCTATTAGAATGGCTATTTTAAAAAAAATAAAAAAAACAAAGATAACAAGTGTTGGTGATGGTGCGGAGAAATTAGAATCCTTGCATACTATTTGTGAGATTATAGAAAAAATGCAGCTGCTATGGAGAACGGTACGGAGATTTCTCAAAAACATTAAAAGTAGAACTACCATATGATCCAAATATCACTTCTGGGTATTTATCCAAAATAATTGAAATCAGGATCTCAAAGAGATACTTTGCATTCCCACGTTCATTGCAGTATTACTCACAATAGCCAAAATGTGAAAACAACTTATGTGTCAATGGACAAATAAAAGGATTTTTAAAATGTTTTATGAGGTCTGTCTGGAAAGTTTGCAGCCATGTAATGTGAAAAATAGAGACGTTTACTGAAGAAGCTAGAAGAAACATAGGACAATGATGCCTCAGTACCCTTCAAAGTAGGCACCTTGGGACCTCACATAGTTCTCCCAGCGATTCTTAACCTAACCCATACACGTTCAGCATTCTCAGGTGTTCTGCTTGTTGCAGGCCTTCCAGAACATGGATCAGTTTCAACAGATTCTCGACCATCTTTGAAGCATTTGTGGAACACTTTTATTTGTGCTGCACTCATTGCATCATCCCCTAAAGCCTTCTGAATCATCCAAATAGTTTCCACGGAGGAATGTTCAAGCTTAACACAAAATTTGATGTAGATTCATTACTGTACTCACTCAGTCATTTTGAATGTGACAGCCACACAGTACACATGTTCAAATAATGGCGTCTAGCACCCCACTGACTAGTACGGTGAAGCTGTCGTTGTTCACACATGCGCATTCCAGCCCACTCTCCTTGACTGCCAGATTACATCGATGATGCGCAAATCATTCTCGGTATATTAGCAATGGCTGGATACTTTCCAGACAGACCTCGTACATAAAAGGGAATATCATTCAGCTTTTAAAAAGAAGGAAATCCTGCCACACTCAACAACATGGATAAACCTTGAGGACATCATGTATGCTAAGTGAAATAAGCCAGTCACAGAAGAAAAAATACTGCATGATTCTACTAATATGAGGTATCTAAAATAATAAAACACATACAAGCAGAGAGTAGAATGGTGATTGTCAGAGGCTGGGTGAAGGAGAAATGGGGAGTTGCTATTCAACAAATATAAAGTTTGTTACGCAAGCTAATTACATTCTAGAGATCTGTTGTAAAACATTGTGCCTATACTTAACTATACTGTATTGTACACTTAAATGTTTGTTAAAAGGGTAGATTTCATGTTAAGTATTCTTACAACAACAATTTTTTTAAAAATTAAAGTGATTTCCCCATAAGCAATAATGTTTGGGTGACATGTATTTATACTAACAGGACCCCTTAAGTGTAAATTAATATGGTAATCTAAATAATTTATATTTAAACTTAGTAACATACCTCAATACTTAATAGAAAGTACTTTCTTACTTTATAGAAATAAAAAATAAATATATAAATTTACACCAAAAAAGAAAAAAAAAGAGGAAGGATATCTCATAGAATCAATGGAAAGGCTTAAGAAACAGCCCTAGACTGGGCTTCTAAGAAAATCTACCAAAACTGCAACACAGAACCTTGCTACAAAGGGATCTCTGTCTCAATCTGCCAGCTCCAATTCACATTATGAAAATTTAACACCATTTCCTTCAAAATCCCAATAGGATATTTTTGTGCATGAAAAACTATAAACTAATTCAAAAATTTATTTGATAGCACAAAGATCCAAGAATGGTCGAGTCAATTTTCTAAGCAGATTAACAGCAAACACTTTTAGAGACAACTACGGTTCAGGAACATTTTGGTAGATAATTATACAACTTCCAACAGTAGGGAAAGTGTGAGAGAAGAGGCATGCCTTAAGAGATGATATAAATGCTTTAGAGGACTTTTGCTTCTGGTAAAGGTAAATTAGGAAATACAAACCAACTTGTTTGCTGAGGACAACTAGAAAAGTGGGAAAATATTAATATTGAAAATCTGCTTAGAAGCAGTAGAGAGCTATCAAGCAAATGTCAAATTACCAGTTTACAATATGGAGGTTGAGAAGGCCCAGGAAGGTAAGCACAGTGTTCAGGATTGCATTTTTCTAAGAACTACTGGGAATCTTAGTGTCTTTTTAAACAACCTTGTGATTTTAGGGGGACAGGTATTGGAGTGAGGGTTTGTCAACAGAAGAACATGATGAATATCCCTTGCATTGGATTAGAACCTTGGCAGGCTGCATTTAGAAGTAAGGGTGAACCAGATATAAATACATCCTTACAAGGTAGCAATTCAACTACAAATCCTCTCAATCCCAACATTGGATTGAGATGATCCAGCATTGCTAGTGCCTCTAGATGCCAGGAAGAAGCAGAATGGTATCTTCTCTGTAGGAAAATAACCCCAGGCTACCTCAAGTTATTTATACAAAGAATTTTGCCATGCAATATGAAGTACACGACCAAAAAGAAGGCAGACAGGCACAGGGCGGTGGTTCACACTTATAATACCAGCACTTTGTGGGGACAAGGCGGGAGGATCACTTGAGGCCAGGAGTTTAAGACCAGACTGAGCAAAAGCAAGACACCATCTCTACAAAAAATAGAAAAATTAGCCAGGTGTGGTTGCATGTGCCTGTAGTCCCAGCTACTCGGGTGGCTGAGGCAAGATAATTTTCTGAGCCCAGGTTTTTGAAGTTGAAGTGCGCTTTGATGACACCACTGCACTCTTGCCTGTGTGACTGAGCATTACCCTCTCTCTGAAAAAAAAAAAAAAAAAAAAGAAAGAAAGAAAGAGACGGAGAAAGAAAGAAAGAAACAAAGAAAGAAAGAAAGAAAGAAAGAAAGAAAGAAAGAAAGAAAGAAATCAGGCAAACAAGAAAAAAAAACCCAGATGATATAAATACATCAACAAGGACTCCACTTATTAGAGTTTTGAGATACTGATGTTAAAATAAATATGCTTACAATGTTCAAGGAGATATAAAACATAAGAAATTCAACAGAGAATTGAGAAAATATATAGGCACCTAAGTAAATAAAAAATGGAAATTTAAAAACTAGAAGTTTAAAAATTGAAATTGAAAACTTGATGGCTGGGGATAACAGCTTTTAGATACACTTGAAGAAGTAATGAACAGAAGATAAGTAAGAAGAAAATATTCAGAATAGAGATTAAAAAATGGAAAATACTTCATGGGATAAGACACACATAGCATATAGTGAGAAGGTTTAACATATAACTCCCAGAAGGAAAAGAAGAGGAAGGATGGAAAAGAAGAAATGTTTGAAGAGGTAATTGCTAATTTAAAAAAAAAAAGAAAAACAGCAAATGATTCATTCCAAACCTATGAACTCCAAACAGAAAAAATAAAAAGAAATACACACCAGGTACATCATAGTAAAGCAGCAGAAGACCAAAGGCAATGAGAATATCTCAGAAAGAATTTTTGAAGATAAAAGGAAAAAGAAAAGGAAAGATTTTCTTTATAAAAGTAGAACAGCTGACATCTCAACAGAAACAAGAAAAGCCAAAAGACAAAGGAATGATATATTCAAGTTCTTAAAGAAAAGGACTGCTGACCAAGAATTCTCTATCCAATGCAAAGGCTGTGGTAATTAAAACAGTATGGTACTGACATGAGGCTAAACAAATACACCCATAATTAAATAGAGTTATGAAACAGACCCACATACATATGGACACTTGGTTTATAACAAAGATGTCACTGCAGAGCAGTGTGTGTCTTTTCAGTAAATGGTGCTAGGTCAAGTGCTTAGCTATGTTAGCAATGAAACTCAACCTCACACAATGTTCATATATTAATTCTAGGTGAGTTGTATATCTAAATGTGAATGGCAAACAAACTCTTGAAAATACCATAGGCAAGTCTTTGTGATCTTGGGATAAGAAAGGAGCTACTTAAACAGTGTACAATAAATGCCGACTGTATAAAAGGAAGGAACCTGATTAATTGGATAAATTAAAATTAAGGGCTTCTATTTATCAAAAGACACTGCTAAAACAGTGAATAGATAGGCATCAAATGGGAAAAGATACTTTTCAACACATACATTTAGAATGACTGTAATTTGTTGATTGCAAAATGACCACATTTCTTTATTCCTCCCTGTGTCCCAAGCATTACTACTACATTGTAGCCAGCCAGAAGGAAGGGGGAAGAATCTGCACACATCACTTCAGCTTATGTTCCATTTTACAAAACTTGTCACAAGGACACCTCTAGCTGCAAGAGAGACTGGGAATGTAGATTTTATTTGATGTGCCCAGCTAATACTCAACGTTCTATCAATAAGAAGAAAAAAGGAGAATGGATACCGAGAGATAACTAATAAACTCTGCCATATTCTTAACTGGAAAGGTTCCTTCCAGTGAAGTTTAAATTGAAAACGATAAGCTATAGGCAATTGGCATGAATTTCCCAGGACTCCGAAGAGCTTATGTTCTTTGTTGCTTTCCTATTTTTCTCTCTGTGTTCCTTTACCAGATACAAGAGCATTGTGAACAATCTTGGGAAAATCTATTATATTTTTCACAACTAATAATTGGATCACTGATGTAGAAGATTATAAACTAATCGCTGCATATATACTGAGCCTGGGGAATATTGATTTATTTTTATTTTTTTATTTCAGAATATTACGGGGGTACAAATGTTTTGCTTACATAAATTGCTTTTGTACCATTTGAGTCAAAGTTATAAGTGTGCCCATCCCCCAGATAGTGTGCATTGTACGTGTTAGGTGTGAATTTACCCATCCTCTCATCCCCCTTCCCACCTGCTTGATTTCCGATGAATGTTATTTCCATATGTGCACATAAGTGTTGATAGATTATTCCAATTTAATGGTGAGTATATGTGGCGTTTGTTTTTCCATTTTTGTGATGCTTTACTTAGAAGAATGTTCTCCAGTTCCATCCAGGTTAATACAAGAGGTATTAGTTCACCATTTTTTTATGGCTGAGTAGTACTCCATGGTGTGTGTGTGTGTGTGTGTGTGTGTGTGTGTGTACTCCACATTTTATTAATCCACTCATGTATTGATTGGGCACTTGGGTTGTTTCCACATCTTTGCAATTATGAATTTTGCTTCTATAAACATTCAAATGCAGATGTCTTTTTTAGAGAATATCGTTTTTTTCCTTTGGGTAGATATGCAGTAATAGGATTGCTGGATCAAATGGTAGTTCTACTTTTAGTTCTTTGAGGTATCTCCATACTTCTTTTCAAATAGGTTGTAAGAGTTTGCAGTCCCACCAGCAGTGTATGAGTATTCCTATCTTTCTGCATCCATGCCAGTATCATAAAAAGGTACTGAATTTTGTCGAATGCTTTTTCTGCATCTATTGAGAGGTTCATATGGTCTTTGGTTTTACTTCTACTTATGTGGGGAGTTACATTTATAAATTTGCATTTGTTGTTTTGGGACTTTTTGATAAAAGCCATTCTCACTGGAGAAAAGTGATATCTCATTGTGGTTTTGATTTGCGTTTCCCTTATACTTAGAGATGTTGAACATTTTTTCATGTTTGTTGGCCATTAGTCTATCATCTTTTGAAAAGTTTCTGTTCATGTCCTTTGCCCACTTTTTAATGGGGTTGTTTGATTTTTTTCTTGCTGATTTGCTTGAGGTTATTATAGACCCTAGTAATCAGCCCTTTGTTGGATGTATTGATGCAAATGTTTTCTTTTACTCTGTAGGTTGTCTACTCACTCTAATGATTGTTTCCTTGCCTGTACAGAAGCTTTTTAATTTGATCAGGTCCCATTTATTTACTTTTGTTGTTGCTGTGGTTGCTTTGGGCATCCTCTTCATAAATTCTTTGCTTAGGCTGATGTCTATAACAGTTTTTCCAACATTTTCTTCTAGAATTCTTATGGTTTCATGCCTTAGGTTTAAGTCTGTTAACCATTGTGAATTAATTTCTGTGAATGGTGAGAGGTGCAGATCCGGTTTCAGTCTTCTGTATGTGGCTATCCAATTTTGCCAGCATCATTTATTGAGTAGAGATTCTTTTCCCCGGTGTATGTTTTTGTCTGCTTTGTCAAAGCTCAGATGGCTATATGAGGATTGTTTTATATCTGGGTTCTCAGTACTGTTTCATTGGTCTATGTCTTTGTTCTTGTACCAGTACCATGCTGTTTTGGTTACTATAGCCTTGTAGTATAGGCTATAGAAGTATAGCTGGAAGTCTGGTAAATTGATGCTTCCCAATTTGTTCTTTTTGCTTAAGATTGCTTTGGCCATACGGGGTCTTCTCTGGTTACACAGAAAGCGCAGAATTATTTTTTTCTAGATCTGCAGAAAATGATGTTAATATTTTAATAAGGATTACATTGAATGTGTAGATGACTTTGGGTAGTATAGACATTTTAACAATGTTGATTCTGCCTATCCATTAGCATGTATGGCTTTCCATCTGTTTACATCCTCTGCTATTTCCTTCCTCAGTGTTTTGTAGTTCTTCCTGAAGGGAGCTTTCACCTTTTTAGTTAAATATATTCCTAGGCATTTTATTTTCTGTGTTGCTATTGTGAAAGGTTTTGAGTCTTTGATTTGGTTCTCAGCTTAACTGTTGTTGGCATATATGAATGCTACTGATTCGTGTACATTGATTCTGTAACTTGACACTTTGCTGAATTTATTCATCAGTTCCAGTAGTCTCTTGGAAGATTCTTTAGGGTTTTCTAGATATAAGATCATATCATCAGCAAAGAGAGATAGTTTGACCTCTTCTGCCCCAATTTGGATTCACTTGGTTTCCTTCTCTTATCTGATTGCTCTGGCTAGGACTTCCAGCACTATGTTGAATAGAAGTGGTGATAGAGGTCAACCTTGTCTGGTTCCAGTTCTAAGCAGGAATGCTTTCAATTTTTTCCCAATCAGAATGATGTTGGCTGTGGGTTTGTCATATACGGCTTTTATCATTTTGAGGTAAGTCCTGACTATGCCTATTTTGTTAAGCATTCTTATCATAAAAGGGTACTGAATTTTGTCGAATGCTTTTTCTGCGTCTATTGAGAGGATCATATGGTCTTTGGTTTTACTTCTACTTATGTGGTGAGTTACATTTATAAATTTGCATATGTTGAACCATCCCTGCATCTCTGGGATGAAGCCCACTTGGTTGTGATAGATTATTTTTTTGATGAGCAGCTGAATTTGGTTTGCTAGGATTTTTTTTTTTTTTTTTTTTTAGACAGAGTCTCACTCTGTTGCCCTGGCTAGAGTGAGTGCCGTGGCGTTAGCCTAGCTCACAGCAACCTCAGACTCCTGGGCTCAAGCGATCCTACTGACTCAGCCTCCCAAGTAGCTGGGACTACAGGCATGTGCCACCATGTCTGGCTAATTTTTTCTATATATTTTTTTAGTTGTCCAGATAATTTCTTTCTATTTTTTTAGTAGAGACAGGGTCTCGCTCTTGCTCAGGCTGGTCTCGAACTCCTGAGCTCAAACAATCCACCCACCTCAGCCTCCCAGAGTGCTAGGATTACAGGTGTGAGCCACCACACCCAGCCTTGCTAGGATTTTTTTGAGAATTTTTGCATCAATATTCATAAGGGATATTTGTCTGTAGTTTTTGTTTTTTGTTGAGTCCTTTCCTTGTTTTGGTATTAAGGTGATGTTGGCTTCGCAAAATGCATTGGGGAAGATTCTGTCCTTCTCAATGTTGTCAAATAATTTCTGCAGAATAAGTACCAATTTTCTTCTTTGCAGGTCTGGTAAAATCCAGGTGTGAAATCATTTGGTCCCAGACTTTTTTTGTGTGTTTTTTCTTTTTTTTTGGAAGATTTTTTATTGTTGCTTCAATTTCAGTATTTGATATTGGTCTGTTCAGGAATTTTATTTATTTCTGATTGAGCCTATTTCTGATTGATTGAGGGAGGCTGTGTGTCTGTAAGAATTTGTCCATTTCCTCCATGTTTTCAAGCTTATGTGTATAGAGATTTTTACAGTATTCAGACATGATATTTTGTATTTCCATGGTATCAGTTGTAATTTCTCTTTTTTCATTCCTGATTGAGTTTATTAGAGTCCTTTCTTTTCTGCTTCTGGTTAATTCAGCAAGAGGTGTGTCAATTTTGTTTATCTTTACAAAGAATGAAATTTTCGTCTCATTAATCTTCTGTATAGTTCTTTTTTTTATCAATTTCATTTAGTTCTGCTCTTATCTTGATTATTTCTTTTCTTCTTCTGGGTTTGGGATTGGTTTTCTCATCCTTTTCCAGTTCCTTCAGACAATTCATTAGATTGTTGATTTATAATCTTCCTGTCTTTTGGATGTAGGCATTTATGGATATGAATTTTCCTCTCAGGACTGCTTTAGCTGTATCCAACAGATTTTGATACCTTGTGCCCCCTTTATCGTTTAGTTCAAAGAATCTTCCAATTACCATCTTAATTTCCTCCTTGACCTGACTATCATTCAGCAATAGGCTGTTTAGTTTCCATGACTTTGTGTAGAGACTGAGTGTTTTTGTTGGAGTTGATTTCTAATTTTATTTCACTGTGGTCTGAGAAGATGCATGGTATAATTTCTATTTTTTTAAATTTCTTGAGACATGTTTTGTGGCCTAGGATGTGATCAATCTTAGAGAATGTCCCATGAGCTGATGAAAAGAACCTATATTCAGTGGGTTTTGGGTAGAATATTCTATAAATGTCTATTAGGTCCATTTGTTCTACAGTTCTGTTTAAGTCCACTGTTCCTTTGCTTATTTTCTCTTTGAAGGATCTGTCTTGTTCTGTTAGAGAGGCATTGAAGTCCCTGGCTATTATGGTGCTGCTGTTTCTCATTTTGTTTAGATCAGTAAGATTTGCTTTATGAATCTGGGTGCACTTGTGTTAGGTGTGTAACTATTTAGAATTGTTATGTCTTCTTATTGAATTGTGTCCTATACTACCCTGAATGCACCCAATCTTGTACAATTTCAGAAGCAAAGCAGGGTCAGGCCTGGTTAGTACTTGGATGAGAATATTGAGTTTTATCTTGGGAAATTCTCTTAAAAGAAGGAAATTGATGCTTGGATTGTAATCTGCTTCAGCAATCAGCTTAGTTCTTAAATGGACTGTATTTTATCTTTTAGTGCTAATTTTGAGGGCATGGACCTGATCCTGAGAGTCTTCTAGGACTTTAGAAAAATCAAATTCAGGTAAAGTTAAGAGTTTTCAGCAATACAGCACGAGGAGAACTTTAGTCTCTCAATAGTCAAAGAAAAACTTTAACCCCAGATATAAATTTTTCTTAGAAACAAATCCAAGGCTTCCTTTCATGAGATCATAAAATCAAAGTTCAAACATCCAATAAAATATTATATAAAACCCATCATTTTGCTGATTTGTTCCATGCTAAATTCCACCTTGCAATAAAATTGATAAGAAAGGAGAAATCAAAATATTCTAAATACTTGGAAAGCAAATAGAAAATGCATTCATTTTAAGAAAGATATCATTATAATTTTTAAATCTATATTATTTCCATAACATGTATGAAAGAGTCAATCCAGTTCATATACTTAAGAGTAGGCTTTGGTGTCTGAATGCCTGGGTTTATTTCCTGGTTCTGCCACTTAACACATTTTGTTCTGGGCAAATTACTTACCTCTCTGGCCTCGGTTGCACAACTAAAATTGGAGGAGGATAAAGGATGGCTAATGAGAGTACCAATTTCCTATGATAACAATGACAGTCCTATCTTCATGAAGTGCTTGCAATAGTAACACTTACTAAATGGGGACTCTCTCAACTTACTTTCCCTCGGCTACCAATTCGCCCACTTCTTTACTCATCTTGTCCTCTTTGCCCTGAGGATGTTCCTTCTCCTAGACAAATAGATATTCTCACTCCCATTTTTCATACTAGGAAAACTGAGATGTAGGAACTTGTTCAAACTAATTGGCAAGCCAGGAATGAAATAAAATATTTTCAATACATGACAGAAGTAAAACACCAAATTCCCATTGTGTTCATGCGAGATCCAGGCTAAGTTTGATTAAATGACTTACTCATGTCTCCCAGTGACAAAATGTCAGAGGTGGGATTTAAACCCTCTAGAGAAGGCCTTCTGAGTTCATTCCACGGTTTCCACTGCTTCCTCTTGATTCCCAGTCAGATAATAAGGTATCTAGTCACAGATAATTTTTAAATTCTATACATGGTACCTTCTACAGAATAAGGACTCAATTAATATATGCTTAATGAGGATAGTTGAAAATGTAGAATTACTAGGGAAAAGAAGTTTACTTATACAATAAATTGGCAGAATTGGGGAAAGAAGGTTAACTGTCTTAAAATCCCACTTAACTTATTTTCACCTTCATTCTTTTTCTGCTTCCTCAAAAGTATACACATAATTCATCTGAACCTTGCATTTTATTCAGGTCCAGAATGGTTTCATGAATACTCAAGCTCACATACAACAGTCTTAAGTGGAAGAGCAGAAACTTGAATGTAGAGCTTTGGACTCAAATTCCACTTTTTCCTCCATCACAGAAGTCAAGAACAATGAAGTAGTATTTTTTAAAAAACAAATCAAAAACTGGTACATACATTCATGGGTCGGGGGAGAGGAAGGGCTCATAAAAAGGCTTTTCAACTTAGATGCATGAAATTTCATTCTCAGTTATTGTATCAGGCATCTGGCTATTTTCAAAATGCTTAGCAACCAATCTCTTTCTATAAAATACAATTGTCCTTGTGTTAGTAGTCATCAAGGTTTAATCATTTGTGAAGAAAGCAATGGCGCTATCTTTAACAAACGCCATTATAATCACTTGGGTAAATAGTCTGGAGCCATTTGTATTATTCCTCATGGGATAATGGGTTCAATGCTATAAAATCTGGAAATATTTTACCACCAGAATGCTGCTATCGCCATTTCCCATTCTGAAGTCAGCTGTCTTTGCCCACAGTCACATCGTGCATGTCAAGAACCTTACTTTATGATGACTGCGTAGTGCACAAACCAATTCTGACGCTACCCACACACGGACTCCCAGAACTAGAATGAACCCTGAAAGGTTATCTCGCTCTCTCACGCCTTCTCTTCTGATGGAGACACGAACCCCTTCTTATCAGCCCAGCTCCACACAAACACCACGTGCTCTCTTCCCGGCTATGGTGACCCTGCATTGTGCGCCCCTACCCCCGGAGGCAGCTGGCAGCAACATAATTCACCAGGCTAACCCTGTTTTGGTCAGTGGTGGGGAGCGGGAGAGAGAGATTTTTTCTTGAGGCACTTGGAGATCTTAAATGCCAAATTGTGATAGGCCTGCAAAATGGAAGACATAAGGTATATTTTTTATAGACATTTGCTATGCACTGATAACTGTTGTTTTTTCTAATCCTCTCAATATGTACTGATCCAGATTTTTTTTTTTTTTTTTTTTTTTTTTTTTTAGAAAGAGTCACACTCTGTTGCCCAGGCTAGAGTGAGTGCCGTGGCGTCAGCCTAGCTCACAGCAACCTCACACTCCTGGGCTCAAGCGATCCTTCTGCCTCAGCCTCCTAAGTAGCTGGGACTACAGGCATGCTCCACCATGCCCGGCTAATTTTTTCTATATATTTTTAGCTGTCCGATTAATTTCTTTCTATTTTTGGTAGAGACGGGGTCTCGCTCTTGCCCAGGCTGGTCTCGAACTCCTGAGCTCAAACAATCTGCCAGCCTCGGCCTCCCAAAGG
>CAUYRB010107082.1:0-14447 GCA_963574695.1 Propithecus perrieri | reverse complement strand
CAGTCCCTAACTTACACACCAAGCCCAAAGTCCACCTAAGCCATTACCCATGTGCCCTCCCCGTGAGGGAGGTCCCCTGGTTCCTCCACTTCCTCCTCTTCCACCCCTAAGACCTCTTGGAGGGCCTCTGCTTCTTGGAGGTGGAGGTGGTCCACGTCTACCACTTTCAAATGATGGCTTGGTGGCTTGTTCCACTTTGATGGCTTTTCCATCTAAAGACTAAAAAGAATAAAAATACAGATGGTTAAATTATATCAAGATTTTAAAAGAACTTGTAGATCGATTATGCACTACGACACAAATAGGTCCTTCAAAATACAATCACAGGCCCGGCGTGGTGGCTCATGTCTGTAATCCTAACACTCTGGGAGGCCGAGGCGGGCGGATTGTTTGAGCTCAGGAGTTCGAAACCAGCCTGAGCAAGAGCGAGACCCTGTCTCTACTAAAAATAGAAAGAAACTAATCGGACAACTAAATGTATATAGAAAAAATTAGCTAGACATGGTGGCGCATGCCTGTAGTCCCAGCTACCCGGGAGGCTGAGGCAGAAGGATTGCTTAAGCCCAGGAGAGTTTGAGGTTGCTGTGAGCTAGGATGACACCACAGCACTCACTCTAGCCAGGGAAACAAGAGTGAGACTCTGTCTCAAAAAAAAAAAAAAAATACAATCATAGGTAAACATTGCTCACCAATTAGCCAAAAAAATTGCTACAAATAGTTTTTATAAACAAGGCTTTTCCATTTACTCAAAAATCTTAACCTTTAAATATGATATTGATGATCTGAATAAAAACATTAAGGCGGGGCTGGGTCGGGTGGCTCACGCCTGTAATCCTAGCACTCTGAGAGGCCAAGGCAGGAGGATTGCTGGCTTGAGCTCAGGAGTTCAAGATCAGTCTGAGCAAGAGCAAGACCCCATCTCTTTTTTTTTTTTTTTTGAGACAGAGTCTCACTGTGTTGCCCGGGCTAGAGTGCCGTGGCGTCATCTTAGCTCACAGCAACCTCAAACTCCTGGGCTCAAGGGATCCTCTTGCCTCAGCCTCCAGAGTAGCTGGGACTACAGGCATGCGCCACCATGCCCGGCTAGTTTTTTCTATATATTTTTAGTTGTCCAATCAATTTCTTTCTATTTTTAGTAGAGACGGGGTCTCGCTGTTGCTCAGGCTGGTTTCGAACTCCTGAGCTCAAACAATCCGCCTGCCTCGGCCTCCCAGAGAGCTAGGATTACAGGCGTGAGCCACCGCGCCGGGCCAAGACCCCATCTCTTAAAAAAAAAAAAAAAAGAAAAGAAAAGAAAAGAAAAGAAAAGAAAAGAAAAGAAAAGAAAAGAAAAGAAAAGAAAATGAAACAAAGAAAAAAAAAGTAAGGTGGATCCACTGCACTGCTGTTCAGTAAAATTTAAAACAGGGCCAGGAAGATATCAACTTGTTATAAAAACTAATAACCAAATATAAAAACCAAGTCATCAAGTTATGGTTTATGGATTCCAAGATAAAATAAAAATTCAAGAGCTGCCCTAGTCTAGACTTGGGCAACATGTGCTATTTTATGCACTAGAAAACACCAGTATCACTCATCGTGCAGACAATCTCACCTTTCCATTCATGTCTCGGGCTGCATCCTTAGCATCTGCTGGGCTTTCGAAGGTGACAAAAGCAAATCCTCTTGATTTGTTGGTTTCTCTGTCTTTCATTAAGAGTACTAAAAAATAGTGTAAAAAGATAAAAAAAAAAAAGCGTTACTCTAGTTCTAACGAAATAGCCAAAGCAAATCTGGAAAGAGAAAGCTCAGAACTTCTTAGAGGACAAAATACGTTATCATGTCATATGATCAGTACAATCAAATTCATCATAGCTTATCTTTCAATTATAATATCCCATCCTATACTTTCAGATATCTCACCTTCCACTATTCGTCCATATTTGCCAAATACCGCTTCAAGGGCTTTCTCATTTGTTTCTGTATTAAGCCCTCCAATGAAGAGCTTTCCTGGGCGATCTGCTTCAACCATTTTTTCCCCGGTGAATCTACTGAAAAGAAAATAGTATTATCTCCCTGGAAAAAAGTTCCACAAGTTTATCAGACACATTTACTGTGATGCATTTTTCAGGTTTCACCAAAATCATTATTTCTTAATACCTAAAGACACCCATAGTAAGCATTCCTAAAGTCAGCCACAGTAGGAAACCAATTTGAATTAAGTAGTTTAGTAACAGCGCAATTTACATTAAACTAGTTAAAAGGGCCAACTTAGCTTTTACCATTCCCCCTAATCCCCCTTAGGTGTTCTTCATCAATTAGCAGCTACTCAACATTTGAACAAGCAAACTTTAGTCTTAATCCTATGTTTTTGTAGCCTTTTAAAGATTCAACTGCTTATCCATATCCCCCAACGCCGGGGTTTTAAAAGGCGACCAACCCATTCAAGGTCACGGGCCAAATGCACGACCTTAACACCAAGCCCTTTTCCAGAGACTCTTTTCCTCATTAGAATTCTCTAGTCAATCTAAGCAGAAATCTTCAGTTTGAGCCAACTTATGCCTCCTCCTCTTCACCAGCCCCCGCCCCACCGAAAATGTCACCATCTGATTAAAAAAATAAATAAAAACAAGTGTCAACTTTGTTTCCTATCAAATAGCGGAACGTGGACGCGCATATTCAAACACTCAACACTCCATGACTGCAGTGGAACCTAATTAAAACTCGTCATTAAAAACCGCGTGTAAAAGACAAAATGGCGACACTTGGATTCAGCCCAGAACCACGGACACCGGTCAGGGGACTAACTTCCACCGCCAATAGTAGCTGGGAAAATTCAAAGTGCTTCCTTTCCAGAGCCACCAATGAAGAAGGAGCCCGCAGCCTGCATAAAAGTCCACTTGCCCATCATTAGCGCCAGCGCCAACCCAATGCAGGTAACACGGTGGCGCGGTCGCTGCTCACACCGCTCCAGCCTACAAAGCCCCGACCTCTGCCACCATTCCCGCAAGCTACAGGCAAACTTTCTCGAGAGGCATACACTGAAACGGACCCCCAAATCTGTTTGCCTTGACCCCCTCAGGTTTATTTAAATAGGTCGGCCCCTTTGGGTTCTTAAAATGGCGCCCGCCACCCCCATCTCCAGGGAAATAATCCCTAGTCCTAAGGTTCAGGGTGTACGGAAAACGGACTGAGGCAAGGGCACACGTACCGGAGGCGCGACGATGGTTTCAAGCTCCTACGAGCTCGCTGACAGGGATTCCTAGCAGCTCAGTACGAGCGGCGGCTGCCGGGCTCAAGAACCGAACGTAGAAGCCGCTTGCACTACTGCGCAACGAGGGCGAACAAAGGAGACAGCAAACTTTATACTGCCCGGGAACGAGGCTGAAGGACCCGGATGGAAACGGAGCTTAGAATTTGAAACGCGAAGGGAGGGGGAGCGGTTCCAAGTCTTCCTATTGGCTGTCTCCTCTGTCATTCACGCTTGGCTCCTCCCTCTTTCCCGGGCCCTTAGCGTTCTGGTCGGCGCCCGTTTCTAACCGTTCTCCCTACCCCCACCCGTTCTTTACAAACGCGCGTTTTTGCTTTCCGCTAAAATGCTGCACAGGCTTCATTTAATAAAGAACTGAAATTTATTAAGCATTCATTCTAGTGGGCCGGGCTTTCGGTGCAAAACTTTACTTTTACTTTTCCATTAACTCTTTTAATTCTCAAATCAACGTGATGAAGGTAGATACTTCTACTAATGCTAATTTTGCAGCAATGGAAAACAAAGAAGTTTAGGTAATACAATATATTTTCCAAAATTGTCTTTAACGAAAATTTTTAGTGGGTGGAGGAAATTCTGATACGTACATGAAAATGTCAAGTGAGAAAAAAACGTACAAAACATCATGCAGATCGTTCATCTAGAACAATTACTGAGCACCTACTAAATGGCAGGCCGCGAGATACTACTCAGGATAAGCAAGACAAGGGTAAGGCGCCTCGTGGGTAAGGCTGTCAGATTTAGCAAATTAAAATACAGGGTACCCAGTTAAGTTTTAATTTCAGGTAACAAATACTTTTTTTTAGTGTAAGTATGTCCCAAATCTCATATACAAAATATTTATTCGTTGTTTATCTGAAATTCAAATTTAATTGGGTATTCTGTATTTTATCTGCTCATGCTACTGGTTGGGGGGAAAATTACAAAAACAAATTTAAAACTTTAATTTCTTTAAGAATTAAAGAAACTAGATACAATTAACAAATAAAATAAGTCATGTTGTGATTATTGCCAGGAGGGAAGTAAACTAGGTGCTTCAATGGATAATATCAGGGAGACCAAATTTGATTTAGACGTTAGGGAAGGTCTATCTAAAGTGGTGACTTTGCAGAGTAGAGCTGAAGGGAGAGAAGAAACCAGCCATGGGAACAGCTGAGGGAAAAGCCTTTCAGGAAAAGAATAGGACACTAAGTACGAAGTAGAGGGGAAGAGCTTGATATCTATAGAGGGGCAGAAAGAGGGCCAGGGTGACAGGAATTTAAGGGGCATGAAATTAGAGAGCTAAGGTAGGCAGGACTTTTGAGTCCATTAAAAGATTGTAGGGGGATAATTTGGAAGCAGAGACACTGATAGGGCTGTGGGAGCAGACCAGAGAGAGAGGAAAGGATGGTAGCTTGAATTAGGGTGGTGGCAGTGGACATGGGGAGGAAAGAACAAGTGCCAGATGCATATGATATATAGTGTGGACAGGATTTGTAATGAATCCGATGGTGCTGTGATTGAATGTTTATGTCCTTCCCCAAATTCATACTTAGAAATCCTAGCCCCTAAGGTGATAGTTTTAGGAGGTGGGGCCTTTGGGAAGAGATCAGGTCGTGGGAGTAGAATCCTTATGAATGGGATTAGCACCCTTATGAAAGAGACCCCATCCACCATGCGAGGACACAGTGAGGAGATACAGTCTATGAACCAAGAAACTGGTGGTCGTGGTGGGCCCTCACCAGACACTGAATCTGCCGGTGTCTTGATCTTGGATTTCCAGCCTCCAGAAATGCGAGCAATAAATTTTTGTTGTTTATAAACCACTCAGCTTTTGGTATTTTGTGATAGGAGCAGGAATGGACTAAGACAGATAGGGAAGGGCTGGAGAGGAATTGAGGAAATGGGAAGGGAAGGGGGGATCATTATGGATGACTCCAAGTATCTGGTATTAGTAGAACAAATGGTGATGGCCATTTACCAAAATGGTTGCAGAGGAGCAAGTTTGGGATGTGGGGGCAGAAAAATCTGATGCTCAGAGCAGGGATCTGTGCTAAATTGTCACCTTAGAGATAGTATTATAATAAAAGCCAGCAGAATGGATGAAAGCACTAAAGAAGAAAGTACAATGGGAAAAGAAGGCCCAAGATCACAAAATGAACTATTAAAAATATATATATGGAGAGGAAATAACTGGGAGGAAATATGCTAAAATGTTATCAGGTTATCTTGGGGCGGGTGGTGGAATTTATGGACAATTGTCGATTTTCTTCTTCATAGTCACAATTACCTGTCTGTGGTGAATTATGGTATATGCCAGGCAGGTTGTAGTAAATGATGCTCAGGTCATGGGCAAAATCCCTCAAGGAGTTTTGGAACCAGCTCTGAATTATTAACATTAGTGGAGAGAATAATGCTCAGTAGGACAAGAATATTTGTTCTTGTTTTTTTCCCAGCCAAATAATAACAAGCAAAGCAAAAGTCATGTCCATGTGCCTTCGGAATGAGTTATATAAATTACTGACTCTGGAGATAGTTGGGAATTGGCCAGGTTGGCAAATATGAGTTAAATACCAGACTCAGCAAGCAGAACCTGTACCCCCAGAGGGAGTCAGGAGAAATCCCCCACCCTGTAGAAGCAGGCACTGTCTTTCTCTCTCTCAGATCCAGAGAGAATGACTACAGGACTCTTCCCTACACTCCCCCAGTCTACAGCAGAACAAAGCAGGCTCCACAATAGATGTCTCCGTCCGCTTTCATCTCAAGAAAGAAATGCGGGCCAGGCGTGGTGGCTCACGCCTGTGGTGGCTCAGCCTCTGGGAGGCTGAGGCGGGAGGATCACTTGAGCTCAGGAGCTCCAGACCAGCCTCAGCAAGAGCAAGACCCGCCCGGCGCCGTCTCCATTTAAAAAAAATAGAAAAGAAAAAGATTAAAAAGGAAAAAAATTGAAAAAAAGAAAAAAAAAGAAGGAAATGCACATCTCAATGAGTGCCTGGGAATGTGGGCGAGGGGAAGAGTAGAGTGGGGGAGGGGTAACAGTTCCAAGGACCAGAAGAGAGAGGAAGGGGGTGGAGACGGCTAATTGAGGGGGTTAGTATGGCTGTAGTGTAGAATAAGGACAGAGAGGACAAGGAAGAAGCTGGAGAGGGACGCAGAGGGCCTTCTGACTAGATCAACTGGAGGGCAATGGAGAGGGGAGCCTTTTTAAGAGGTGGAGCAAGGTAATCAGATTTCATTTTAATGAGATTACTGTGGCTATAGTCTGGCAACTGTTTTGTAGGAGGGAGAGACAGGAAATAGGGAGACAAATTAGGAGGGTATGCTGATGTAAACCAGGAGAGAGAGGATGTGAGTCTGCTGAGTGGGAGGGACTCTGGCCAACAGGCAGTTGGATAAACGAGTCTCACACTGCCCAAAAGTAACCTCGAATCCCATCCCTCCTCGTGGATCTTCTAGATTTTTCCCTTTGCCTCTTTCTTTCTACTTACTCTTTTGAATTGTCATTAAATGTTACATTTTCTCTTTACTATCATTTGTGATAGTAAACTACTCTTGGAGATTGTCATTAAATGTTACATTTTCTCTTTACTATCATTTTTCCTTTGGCTCGTTGTTTCTCTCCAGATGCCAACTCAGTGATTGACTGATAGACTGAGTGAAACAATATTACTTCACCACCAGGTAACCTTGGGGTATAATCAGTGCTAAATAAATGTTGGCTAAATTGACTTGCAAGCACTTCTTACCCTCCATGGCACTTAGCATTAGATGAGTGCATAGGAAGTATTTAACGAATACTGGTGGCCTTGTCTTAAATCCCAACTTACCTGCAAAGGGCCCACGTTTCTTACTAAAGCAACAACAACAAACAAACCCATAGTTTTAAAAGCTTCAACCAGTTAAATTCAAGAAATAACCTTTCAGTCATCAAACTTGGGATCACTCTGAAATAAGTAAAATGAAGCTCTCCTGTCAGGCTTGCGTTTTTACATGAAGGGCATATGTAAGGTCACTCTGCATCCAGTAATGCCTGTTCTCCAAACTACAGAAAGATAACCCTGCGACGTGTTCTACAAAAGTCTGTTATCTTGTGTGAAGCAGAAGGAGGAAGGGAAGGAAGAATTTTATGTGATTAAAGATTGGGAAACTTTCCAAACCACTTTAAGTAGCCACTGTCCAGAAGATAGCCTACTTAGCTACAACGAACAAGGAATAAAAACTTTTTAAGCAATATATGACTTTGGTATCTATCTTGGAAGTGGCTGACTAAATGAAGATACAATTCTACTGTATTTTTCTCCACAATGAAGGAGATGATAAGTTGTTTCTTTTTTTGAGACAGAGTCTCACAGTGTTGCCCAGGCTAGCGTGCCGTGGTGGCATCAGCCTAGCTCACAGCAACCTCAAATGCCTGCACTCATGCAGTCCTGCCTCAGCCTCCCAACTAGCTGGGACTACAGGTGCGAGCCACCATGCCTGGCTAATTTTTTCTATATATTTTTAGTTGTCCAGCTAATTTCCTTCTATTTTTTTTAGTAGAGACGGGGTCTCACTCTTGCTCAGGCTGGTCTCGAACTCCTGAGTTCAAACAATCCACCCGCCTCGGCCTCCCAGAGTGCTAGGATTTGTAATCTGGCATGAGCCACCGCGCCCAGCCAGAGGTGATAAGTTTTGATCCAACTTGATACTCAATTAAAAGGAACCAAAGTATGCCTTAAGAAACATTTGAAAATATGTACAATTATTATGTGTTCATAATAAATAAATATAAAAAATTTTTAAGAAAGAAACATTTGGGCAGGGGGATGAGGGATTTTTCAACAAATTGTGTTGAGACAATTAGAGAGCCATTTGAAGAAAAAAATTTACTCCAAAATAAATTCCAGCTCAGAGATTTAAGTGTAAAAAGTAAAATCATTGAATATTAGAAGAAAAATGGGTAGATGCTTTTTTCATTTTGTCATAAAGACCATTCATTCATTCATTCATTCATATAGCAAATATTTATTCAGTGCCTACTATATGCCTGTGTTGTTTTAGATGGTGGAAATACATCAGTGAACAAAAAGACAAAAGTCCCTGCTTGCGTGGTGCTAACATTTTAGTGAGGCGGTTCTATGGTTTGAATGTTCATGTGCCCCTTAAATTAATATGCTGAAATCCTAACCTCCAAGGTTAGGAGGTGGTGCCTTTGGAAAGTGATTAGGTCATGTGGGCAGGTTGAGCCCTCATGTATGGGATTACTGCCTTTATGAAAGAGACCCTAGAGAGACCCTCACCCCTTCCCCTGTGTGAGCACACAGGGAGAATTCCACAGTCTGCAATTGTTCCGTGGTGAGCAGGTCTGTGCAAACCTACCCCAAAAGGCTGAAGGAGCTGAGAGGCTGAAGGAAGTTTCTCAGAAAGAGAATATTTAATAGGGAACAGAAGCAATGTCTCGGGCATCCATGAAATGGTGGGTCTCTACACCCACCCTTCAGAAAATATTCTTTTTTTCTTTCGGGACACAGTCTCACTCTGTTGCCCCAGCTACAGTGCCATGGCATCAACCTATCTGACAGCAACCTCAAACTCCTGGGCTCAAGCAATCCTCCTACCTCAGCCTCCCAAGTAGCTGGGACTACAGGCATGCACCACCACGCCTGGCTAATTTTTCCTATTTTTAGTAGAGATGGGTCTTGCTCTTGCTCAGGCTGGTTTTGAACTCCTGAACTCAAGTGATCCTCCCACCTCAGCCTCCCAGAGTGCTAGGATAACAGGTGTGAGCCACTGTGCCCACCCCAGAAAATATTCTTTATGTAGCAAGCTTTTAGTGTAAAACAGGTGCAGCTGGTCACATCTTCAACTTCCTTGTGGAAACTCATGACCACTGGGGAGGTTAGATAAACATCTTTATGAGGGTTATTTATGCTACTGGCATAGTTTTAAGACCTTGCTACAGAACACCTTGGTATGCAGGAGTCAAACATTGGTCATCATGGTGATTTTGCTTCAAGATGGCATCCCTCTTACCATGCAACAGGCTGTTTTCCTACAGCAACCCAGAAAAGGAGCCTCACCAGAATCCAACCATGCTGGCACCCTCATCTCAGACTTCCAGCCTCCAGAACTGTGAGAAATACATTTCTATTGACCCAGTTTATGGTAATTTGTTATAGCAGCCCAAACAGACTGAGACAGAGGGATAGATTATGAACAGCAAACCAAATAAATAAATAAATTATAAAGTACGTTTGAAGGTGGCAAGGGCTACGAAAGAAATAGAGCAGTCTGCGGCCGCCCCGCCCTGACCGCGCCGATCCCGTTCGCCCTCCGAAAGAAATAGAGCATAGCAGGGTTAGGGGGGATCAGGAGTACAGAGTGGAAGGCGGTAAAATTGAAAGGGTTCATCAGGGTTGGCCTCACTAACTAGGCGACATTGAAGCCAAGATAAAGGATGGATGGAGTAAGCATGTGGATATGTGGGGGAAGGAAGAGCATTCTGGGAAGACCGAAGCATACCTGCTATGTTCTAAGAACAGCGGGAGGCCAGAATGGCTGAAGCCGAGTAAGAGATACACAAGTAGTAGGAGATGAGGCTGATAAGTAGCGGGGAAGCCAAATCGTGTAGGTTCTTGTAGGCATCATAAAGACTCTGGCTTTTACTGTGAATGGAACGGGGAGTCGCTGGAGGGCCTGGAGCAGAGGAGTGACATATCTCACTTACATTGTAACAGAATCACATTGCCTGCAGTGTTGCAAGTACACTGTAGGGAGCAAGGGTGGAATCAGGGAGACCCATTAGGAAACTCTTGTAATAGTGCCTCAGATCAAGGTGATGGCAGTGGAGGTGGTGAGAAGTTGTTGGTTTCTGAATATATTTTGAAGGTAGGGCCAAAAGAATTCCTTACACAAAATCCAGATGGTGTGAAAGAAAACGCTGATTCATTGGACTATAAAAGCATTCATTCATTCTCAAACTGCTTTGATGGCTCATTCTTTTCTAGCGGGTTTTAAAATATTAGAGTTTTTCCAGCTTTGTTGCTAGACCCTCTTGTCTTTTTAATCTATCCTCACTCCTTAGGCAATTTCATCCATTGCCAGGTGTTCACTACAATAAATATCCCTATGACTCTCAGGTTTATATTTCTATGCCAAATCTCTCCCTTGAGCTCCCCCACTTGCATATCCAACTTCCTGCTTGACGTACCATTTAGCTGCCTTACAATAATTAATTCATTTCCTTAACGAATGTTTATTGAGTTCCTAGTATACGTTAGTCACTATAGTAGGGATCGGTATAAAATGGTGAATGAATAAAATAGACTTGGTTCCTGCCCTTGTGAAGCTTACAGTCTAGTGGGGGTTGGGGGGGTGAGAAAATAAACAAGAAAACAAACAAAAATATAGTGAAAACTTTCATAAAAAAACAAGTTGCAGTAATAGAGAATAAAAAGTATGTTTGGGCAAGAGGAGGGAATCTACTTAGAATAGTTATGAAAGAGCTTTCTGAGGAAGTGTCACGGAAGCTGAAAGTTCAAGAATGAGAAGTAACCACCCACAGGAAGAACTGTAGGAAGAACATTCTGGGTAGTAGCAATAACGTGTGCAAAGGCCCTGCTGAGGAAAAGAATTTGATGTATTCATTTAAGTTTTTGTATAAAGAACTTAAATGAAACCACTATGGCTGGAACATAGTGATCAAGGGAAAGCAGTGATAGGTGATCAAACTGGAGGGTTAGGAAGATGTCAGATAATCCAGGACCTTGTAAATCATGGGTAGCAATTTAGGGGTTTATTCTAAGAACAACAGGAAGCCATTGAAGGGCTTTAATCTAGGAAAATAATTTGAACAAATTTGGGATTTTTTGCTTTGCTTTGTTTTGATTTGTTTTCTGAGACAGAGTCTTGCTCTGTTGCCTGGGCTAGAGTGCTGTGGTGTCAGCCTAGCTCACAGCAACCTCAAACTCCTGGGCTCAAGAAATCCTCCTGTCTCAGCCTCCCGAGTAGCTGGGACTACAGGTGCACACCACCATGCCTGTCTAATTTTTTCTATTTTTTGTCATCTGGCTATTTTTTTTTTCTATTTTTAGTAGAGACGGGGTCTCGCTCTTGCTCAGTCTGGCCTCCAACTCCCGAGCTCAAGCAATCCTCCCACCTCGGCCTCCCAGAGTGCTAGAATTACAGGCATGAGCCACTGCACCTGGCCCGAACTGATTTGTGTTTTTGAAAGATCATTCTGGCAGCTGTGTGGAGAATGAGTTCTAAGGGGGCAAGTGTAGAAGCCAGGAAACCACTTAGGAGTTTCAGGCAGTATTCTGAGTGAGAGATGATCTAACTCGGACTAGGTTAGTGGTCAAGGAGATGGAGAGAGGTAGATAGATTAGAAATAATATTTAGGAAGTTGAAACAATACAGAATAGCCTAGCTCAGGACATGGACTCTGGTGCCAAATGCCTGGCTTGAAGCCTGGCTCTGCCACTTCCTAGCTGTGTGAATTTGGGCAAATCCATAATTTCTCTATGGAGTCTCAGTCTCCTCATTTACAAAATGTGGATAATAATAATATTTATAGGGAGTGTGAGGATTAAATGAGTTAATACTCACAAAGCAGTTAGAACAGTTTCTGAATATAGTAAGCACTACATTAAATGTTTGCTATCTATAACGATGGATTGGCTATGGAGAATGAGGGAGGAATCAAAGGTGATGTCAAGTCTCTGGCATGAGCTACTGGATTTTTTTTTTTTTGAGATACTAGGATGTCAAAACCTCAGTCTTGGGTGAAGTCACTAATTCACTTTCTCTGTGTCTACTGGAAAAAGTCACATCATTGGCCAGATTGAGCCTATTATAAAATTCATGATCACACACCTCAAATGAGAGTTCCATGTTGCCTAAGAATTCCACTATACATCTTTGGTCAATTCATCTCTGACCTTCTGCAATCATTTTTTAAAACCTTCTCCAGTCTTCTATAACCTTCTACTCCAGCACCATGTCCCTGTTTTACCCACACTTTCAATATTTGACCCCAACCTCCTATTTTACAAAGAAAATAGAAGCTACTAGATAGGAATTCCCCTCATCTTCTGATTACCAAACATACATATCTACCCATCTCTGCACCCGTCCTATCTTCTTTCCCTCCTACTACATGGTATAGTGGTTCCCAAAGTGTAGTTAGTTCCCCAGAATAGCAGCATTGGCACTGCCTGGTAAGTAGTTAGAAATGCAGATTTGCAGGCCTCACCTCAGACCTACGGAATCACAAACTGGAGTACGATGAGGGAAGGGACAGCATTCTGTGCTTTAATAAGCCCTCCAGGGAGATTCTGATGCACGTTTAGAGAACCATTGCCACGGGAAAACAATGCCTCTCTCTCATTTAAGGCCTATCTTTCTACCTATGCTTTGGATAATGTCCTTTCCTGTCTTCTTGAGAATTTTATGTCATTAATTACCCTTTTTTTCCTGTATATTCAATGACTCCTTTTCAACTGGAACCTTTTCATGCACATTAAAACATGCTCCAGCCTTTCTCACATACAAAATCTCCTCTTGTAACAGAACTGCTGAAAAGGGGTAAAATGTTTTGTGAGTTTTCTCCTTAAAACCCTCCCCCACTCTTTTTTGGAATTAAAACCTGCATCCCTGCCTGAGGCCAGTAATCAGTGGGGACCCAAGTGTCCTTTGTTCTTTGTATCACAGCGGAGGTCACAGATTGTCTCCTCCAGAGATGGGTTTGTTCAGGACCATCAGCTGTAGTTAAATGGCAATAGCCCCAAGCTGAAAACTCCTCTTTTTTTTTTTTTTTTTTTTTGAGACAGAGTCTCACTTTGCTGCCCGGGCTAGAGTGAGTGCCGTGGCGTCAGCCTAGCTCACAGCAACCTCAGACTCCCGGGCTCAAGCGATCCTTCTGCCTCAGCCTCCCGAGTAGCTGGGACTACAGGCATGCGCCACCATGCCCAGCTAATTAATTTCTTTCTATTTTTGGTAGAGACGGGGTATCGCTCTTGCTCAGGCTGGTCTCGAACTCCTGAGCTCAGACAATCCGCCCGCCTCGGCCTCCCAGAGGGCTAGGATTACAGGCGTGAGCCACTGCGCCCGGCCTGAAAACTCCTCTTAAAAGCTTGTATTTCTGCTTATAGATGGGACTTGGTACTTTAAGATGAAAGTCAAATTCTCCTCATTTGCTGGCAAAATTCTTTTTATTTTTAAATTATTTTTTTTCATGATGAGAACTCTCAAAATATTGCCAGCAAATTAATACACTTCTCTTTCCTTTTCCTCAAACCACTTGTCCGCATTCTTCTGATTTGGCCTTGGGGGTAAGTGCTGAACTTTAGGTAACACTCTTTCAATCTTTCACCCCTCTAGTTATCACATGATACTTTTTCCTCTCCTCCACAGCCAAACATCTTAAAGGAGCTGTTAATGAAATAAAAAATAGAACTTCCATATGATCCAGCAATCCTACTTCTGGGTATTTATTCTGAAATCAACATCTCAAAGAGATATTACCACTCCCAAGTTCACTGCTGTTTTATTCACAATGGCCAAGATGGAAACAACCTAAATGTCTATGACAGATGAATGGATTTTTAAAATGTGTTATATACATACAATGGAATATTATTCAGCTTTAAAAAGGAAGGAAATCCTACAATATGTGACAGCATGGATAAATTGAGGACATTATGTGACACAAACTAGTTATAAAAGGACAAATACTGCATGATTCCACTTATATGAAGTATCTAAACTAGTCAAGCTCATAGAGGCAAAGAATAGAATGGTGGTTGCCAGGGGCTGGGGAGAGGAGGAAATGGGGAGTTGCTAATCAATGTGTATAAAATTTTAACTATACAAGATGAATAAGTTCTAGAGATCTGATAACAATACTATATTACTGTGCACTTAAAAATCTGTTAAGAGGGTAGATCTTACATTAAGTGTTCTTGCCAAAAATAAAATAAAGAGTTGTTGAGGGTGTGAGAAAATGGGTAGTTGGTAGTCTCATACTGCTGGTGGGAGAGAATATTGGTATAGCCACTTGGGAGAGCAGTTTGGTAGTGTTTATTAAAATGTAGGCTGGGCCGGGCGTGGTGGCTCACGCCTGTAATCCTAGCTCTCTGGGAGGCCAAGGCGGGCGGATTGTTTGAGCTCAGGAGTTCGAAACCAGCCTGAGCAAGAGCGAGACCCCGTCTCTACTAAAAATAGAAAGAAATTAATCAGACAA
>CAUYRB010107081.1:0-20839 GCA_963574695.1 Propithecus perrieri | reverse complement strand
GTGCCGTGGCGTCATCCTAGCTCACAGCAACCTCAAACTCCTGGGCTCAAGCCATCCTCCTGCCTCAGCCTCCCGAGTAGCTGGGACTACAGGCATGCGCCACCATGCCCGGCTAATTTTTTCTATGTATTTTTAGTTGTCTGATTAATTTCTTTCTATTTTTAGTAGAGACGGGGTCTCGCTCTTGCTCAGCCTGGTCTCGAACTCCTGAGCTCAAACAATCCACCCGCCTCGGCCTCCCAGAGAGCTAGGATTACAGGCGTGAGCCACCGCGCCCAGCCGTGGTCAACTTCTTGACCAGGGAAGTGGGCACATGGGTGTATAGAGTTTGTGATTATTCATCAATGTGTACACTTTTTTGGATGTATGTTAGTTTCTCATTAAAATTTTAATTTTGAAAAAGTGCCTGACACATAGTAGCCCCCACTCAGGGGAAACTGAATACTTTGTAGTTTGGGCCAAAGTAACTAGAAGGGCAGAAAAGTCATTAATGTCCAAGGAAGGGGGTTGTGGATATATAAAAAGTGGGTTTGGGGGAGGTAGGGGGATATGGAATTGTGATTTGGGACATGTTTTCCTTTTTGGCCCCTGTCCCAGTGAGAAAGACAGAGTGCCTTCTGGGAGCTGGTGATACGAGTAGTAGGCCAAGGCCAAGGGAGTAGAAGCAGCCAAGGTCCAGATCATAAATGAGCATACATCCCAGACGCTAAGCAGAGAGGCGGGCACAGGGGAAAGAGTGCTGGCTGGGTGCTCCAGGACCTTGGGCAGGCCCTGGCCACTTTGAGCCCCATTTAGTTTCTACCTGAGCAGTAAAACATGCTCCCTGAATCTAATTGCCCCCTGAGGGTCCTCTCATCTCAGACACTCGGAGGGACTTGTCCTACGCACTGATATTGGTCACCAAGTGTGGTCATGAATGATTTGAGCGCCCACTCTGTTCTAGGCATCATCCTGGTTACAGAGGACACAGGAATGCGAAGCCCCAGATCCCCATTCAGGAGCTCCTGGGTCTCAGTCTTTCTCATATACTTGCCCCTGGGGATCGGCCAGCACCGAGTTCCAGAGCAGAAGTTTCTCTAGAGACTTCCAACTTCACTGGGGTTGGAAATGCACATCTCTCTGAAGGTCAGGGCCATTTGTGAAGCAGGCCGGAGGAAGCGATAGGGCGTGGTGGAGACCTGGAGCATGCACGCTGCCCACCCCAGTCCCCAAGCCAGTCAACCTCCAATCTGGGAAATCTCTCGGCTGGCCCCACCCAACCTATCTGTAGTCCACATTCTGCCAACACTCTGCCAGTTTGCTTCTCACCAGCTGTGGTCTCCAAGTATTTTTGAGCTATACCCCCATATATGTTTATTTATGTATAAACTATATACAACTGTGCTAATCAGTTTTATAAAGTATAAAACATAGAAAAACATGGAAATTAAGATGTGATAAAGATGAGTGTTAATAGAAATGCTGTTCCTTGACCATTGTCTCCAAAAAGAAAAAAAAGAAAGAATAGAAATGCTATTTTCTTCCTGCATCCTGAAAGATGATGTACCCACTTTGGAGGCCACAGGTCTAGCAAACCACTCTCTGCCTTATAGCCAGATGATGGAAGAAGACAAAGAGAAAGGGATAAACATGTACTGTGCTCTATTATCTTTCAAGCTCTGTTCTCAATGCTCTGCCTGCCTCAGTCATTCATTCATTCTATAGATTTATTGAGCCTGTTATATCTAGGCACCGTGCTGGGCACCGGGGGAGAGAGAGATGAACAGTGCAGGTGTAAGCAGATTACAATCCAGGCAAAGGAGACAGACAACAACTGAATACACAATCAACCAAGGTAGGGCTAGCTTGTGAGAAGTTCCATGAAGGAAATTAGCACAGTGATACGACGGCGAGGGACAGGGTGGATGTGGGGAGCTAGTTTGGATGAGTGGTTGGAGAAGGTCTCTCTGAGTTAAGAGTTGAGCATGAGAAGGAGCCAGCAGAGGGAAGAGAAAGTGCCAAGATTATGAGGTTAGAGGGACCTTGATGTCTGTGAGAAATGGAAAGGAGGCCAGCACTCTAGGACGGAGGAGTTGAGGGGGAGAGGGGTGGATTTTATTTGAAGTGCAATGGGAAGCCATTAGGAAGTTTTAAGCAAGGGAGTGACAGGATATGCCTTAAATGCTTAAAAGACCACCAAGTCTGCTATGTGGACAATGGGCTGGAGGGGGTTCCAGCAGAAATGGGGAAGTTGGGAGGCTATTGTACTGGTCCAGGCAAGAGACCCTGTGGAAAGTAATTTGGAGATATCTCAAAGAGCTAAAAATAGACATACCATTTGATCCAGCAATCCCACTACTAGGCATCTACCCAAAGGAAAAAAAAGACATTCTATAAAAAAGACATCTGCACTAGAATGTTTATAGCAGCACAATTCACAACTGCAAAGATGTGGAAACAACCCGAGTGCCCATCAATACATGAGTGGATTATTAAAATGTAGTATATGTATACCATGGAATACTACTCAACTACAAAAAACAATGGTGATCTAACACCTCTTATATTATCCTGGCTAGAGCTTGAGCCCATCCTTCGAAGTGAAGTATCACAAGAATGGAAAAACATGCTCCACATGTACTCGCCATCAAATTGGTACTAACTGATCAACACTAAGGTGCTCACATGGAAGTAATATTCACTGGGTGCTGGTCAGGTGGGAGGGGGGTGGTGGGGGTGAGTAAACTCACAACTAATGGATGCAGAGTGCACTGTATGGGGGAAGGGCACGCTTGTAGCCCTGTTTTAGGTGAGGCAAAGGCATTATATGTAACCAAAATGTTTGTACCCCCATAATATTCTGAAAATTAAAAAAAAAAAGAGAGAGATGACGGACCAGGCCTGCGGTGATGGAAACAGAGAAGCAGGCAAGCATAAGATATATTCAAACCTCATAACAATCCCACCATAATGCCCATGTAAGGCCACTATCATCATCCCCATTGCACATATGAGGAAACTGAGGCCAGTGGAAGTTAAATAACTTGCACAAGATCACACAGCTTGTGCGGGATGAAAGCAGGATTCACCCAGGTCGACCTGGCTTCCTTCCCAGCCTACTCAGAATTCTAATTATGTTTCCTGCTCCAGGGAATCATTCACCAGGACAATACAGGGTCTTCATATTTCAACCCTGAAAATCACTGGGCATTCCAAACAAAGAAAAAGGGATTAAGGACTATTTGACCCAGCAATCAGCTAAGGGTATAGGAGTGATTCAAACAGTCCGTCCCTCTCGTTTTCATAAACATGCTGCATTCACCAGAGCTCTAAGTAAGGGAAAAACCATTCTTTCCTTTGGAGGGGGGAGTGGACAGGAGGAGGGTAGTAATGGTATATTTGGAAATAGAAAAATAAAAAGCTGCCAACTTGTGCCTTCAAGGAAAGCCCAGGGGTGCAGGCCAAGACAGGGGAAGTGACTTGCCAAATCCCTCCTCACAGCCCCCAGAGTTATTTGTGTGAAAAAGAAGGCAGAATTGTCCCTGCCAAAGACACGAAGTCCTTTACATAGCACTTTGTTAGCAAAGCCTAACATCCCTGTCACTATGCAAAGCGCGCTGGAATGTTGCCATGGCAACAGGCAGCTGGGCCCCTGAATCAGCTCAAGGCCTGCCTTGGAAGAGAGGCCCAAGCCTGTGGGGGCACCTCCTTGAGGTTTGGGGTGGGCAGTGAGCTGGTTTTGTGTCTGTTGATGAGGAGCCCTGAGCTCCCTTCCAGGTCACCAGGGTCCAAAGCCTGTGCCTTCGGGAAATATTTCCTGTTGTCAGGTATGCCTAAGTTCCAGAAGACACAGCACCCCAGGTTGGTATGACCTGACCCTTTTCCCAGTTCTCCCCTGCTGGGTTTTTTCCTCCTTTCATTTTTGAATGGCTGAATAATGAGATAAAATGGAAACATCCAACAGTTGTAAAACAAAATTTCCTTCCGTTACAAATGTAGTAAAAAACCAAAGCCCAGAGAGGGAAAGTGGCTTACTGAAGGTTGCACAGCCTTAGTGGTGTCAAGGTCAGAGCACAACTCCCCTGATGCCTGACGTACTGTGAGTTTCACCTTCTTGGGTGCTGGGGAGGGAGAAAAGTGAATCGAGATCGATGGAGCCCATGTACCTAACACCTTGCTTCTGCATTCCTCGTAGCTCATCTGCACCACAAACCTACAAGGAGCCATTATTATCCCCAGTTCACACGTTAGGAAACTGAAGCTCAAAGAGGTTAAGGAGCTGGCTTAAGGTCACACAGCTAGAGGGACTTCAAAGACTGGCCTCTGCCCTTCATCACATGGCCTCATGCTTCTGATGTCAAATGTACTTCTTTCTCCTCTGTGTGAAGGAGAGACGAAATAGCAAGTGATTCCAGATTCTGCCCTTACTCTGCCATTTATGGCAAGAAAGTGTTCTGAAGCAGATCAACAAGCTGCCGCTCAGTAAAGACCAACGACCACTGATAGGACTCTGGGCCTCAGTTTCTTCATCTCTGAAGTGAGGATACTGCCAGCCTGGGGTTGCCTGAGGGCTGAAACGAGAATGCATATAAAGTGCATAGAGCAAGGTCTGGTACACAGTAAGTGCTCAATAAATGTTAGCTATTGCTGAGATTATTCCCTTTTGGCATCAGCTCGAATTCTGGAACCTCAGTAGCTTCGGCCCTCATTTGATGCCATTGAATTTCGTTTCCTAGTCATCCATTCATTGCTCGTTGACAGCAACCAGAGTTGACTCCTTCTAACAGAGAAAAGGGAGGGCATCAAGAAAAGGTGATACTGAACTAGTTCCTAAAGAACGAAGAAACATTTGCTAGTAAAATGAGGGCTGGAGAGAGGATATTCTACACAGAGATGACATTTTGAGCAAGAGCATAAAAGCATGAAGGTCCCTGGTGTTCAGGGAGAAAAAGAAGTGATCTGGTATAGTCAGGTAGGAGATGAGGTAGCTGGAACTGGACCACGGAGGCCTTAAATGCCCCGAGACGGGGTGTGCATTTTATCTTGAAGGTGACAGAGCCATGGAAGCTTTTAGGTGAAGAAGCGACCTGAAGATCAGCGTGATGGCTGCAATGTGGAAGGCTGACTGCAGAGGGGCCGGGAGAGCAGTCAGGAGGCTGGGGAAGGGGTCTGGGGAAGGCGTGATGACAGCCTGCCCCGGGATGGAGCAGTGGGGCTGGAGAGGGAGGAAGATTGCAGTGGCGATGTGGAGATGTTCATAAAATGGGTGGTGCCATTCCGCGAGCTATGGAGCCCTGGAAGACGAGCAGGTGCAGGGACGAGGAGGGGGAGCTCGGCTTGGATGCAGTGTGTGTGTCCCGGAGGCGGTCAACATATGCTATCTGGAGCTCAGAGAAGGTCAGGGCTGGAGATACAGATGGAGCAGTCATAGCTGTCGAGAGTACATGAAGCCAAAGAGCAGGTGAGATGGTCCAGTTGGAGTGGAGAGAATGGGAAGAACAGGAAGCACTGGCGTTGAAGCTTTGTGTCATGACTTTTTGCATCTCCGCCTTGCTCTGCAGTGGCAGCCTTCCTGATGCACCAGTCCGGCATCTGTGCAGCTCCCTGACGTGCAGACCAAGGCGTTCCTGCAACGTGGTGGACAAACGTGGCGCATGCTCGCACGCACAGGGCCTCAGCAGGCCAGGCCAGGTAGCAATCCCAGCATACTTGACATGTGGCTTTTCTGGAAGAGGGACTGGAGAGTCCCAACAGGTCGTAAAGAATTAAGGGGCAGGCTGAGAAAGCCTTTAAGTATTGGGAAGCTGTCGAGGCCCTGGTGGCAGAAACAAGTTTTCTAAAATTCTGATTTTCACTTGAAAGTTCAAGTTTTATCTTTGGCAACGAATACTGTCAGCTGTTTTTCTTGAAGTGACAGGCTCACTTTGTTCATCTTTGAGAAAAATGCCCGCCAAATAAATACCCGAGTCTAACTAACTGTAGTTTAGCTGTCAGTTGTCCTTTCAGCTAAAAATAATGCTTCATGAAAAAGGAGGCCTGTTGAACTTGCCCCTCAACGGCCGCACAGCGCTCTTATCAAGACGACCGTCGCACTCAGCATGCAGCAGAAGTGCTTGATGTGTTCTTCCCATTTCATCACACAGGATACTAAAAAAACATGAACTCCAGGGTTGAGAGTTAATAAAATTAACATTTTTGACTGCTTTATCAAAGCCACTCTTCAGTAAGACTGGCGGCTTTTTTTTTTTTCTTTTTCTGAGAGTGTGCAGCAGTGAAAAATAAAATGACTACTAGTACAGGCTGGTGTCATTGCCTTGATTCACGCTAAGGTAGCAGCAGCTTTGTGATCGGTGCAAACATCAACCCTATGAAAAATACAAATAATGTCTTAGTGTTATCTTGCAAAGGAGCTCTGACCTTGAGCACTCTCTGAAAGGGTCTCAGGAACTCTGAGGGGTCTGTGACCATGCTTTGAAAACCGCTGCTTTAGAGAAATTCTTGCCCAGGTCCCTTGGGGCAAGTTAAGGGAGGTTCATTGTGACATTATTTGTGGTCATAGAGAGCTGGCAGGACCAAGATGTCCATCCAGTCTTAGAGGAACGGAGAAGTAAAATGCGGTGCACGGATGCCAAGTGAGAGGGAGTGATCAACGAGACGTGCGCAGGGCAGCACAGAGAGGCCTCAAAACAGAGTGTCGAGGGAAAAAAGAAACAGAATATGATCTATGGATTGATACCATTTATGTAAATTAAAAGTACATGGGTACATAAAACGCTACATATTTTTCAAAGACACCCATATTTCCAAGAGCACATATCAACCCATTGAAGAAGAATGAGTGGAGATTGGAGGTGAAAGGGAAAATGAGAAAAAACAAATTTAAAGGATCTACCATGGATAGATAATGATACGCAGAGCAGTATACTTAACTGTGCCCTTGAGTGCAAACAAGGACAGACTGAATGGGAGGCAGAAAATAATCTACCTTTTCAAGAGGTCTGATGGCAAAAAGAAAAGGGGATTGCGGGATTGCTAGGGAGGTCCAGAGAAAGGAGTGGGCAGGATATCTGGTTTGGCCTCCTATCAATCTGCCCAACATGCTCTAGCCTGGGTTCCCAATGGCCTCCTTGTGTCTGAAGTTCACAGAATGTGGCCCAGAAAAGTAGGGGAAGGCACCGAAGACCTCACACTTGCTGGCTCCCATTTTCCCTGGGCAGTAAGAGATAATATCACCGTCTAGAAGTAGGGGTGGTATGCAGTCCAGGCCTGAACAACCAGGAGGGTGTGAAGCAGCTGCCATGGAGACTAGAGAGAAGTAAAAGTATTTGTAGGCAACCTGGAAGGCCCAGCTGGAGATCGAGGGAAATTTGAGTTGGATAGGAGGAAAACTGAAGGAATGAATGCCTGGTGGCCTTGATTTTTCCTTCATTTATTCACTCAGTCCATCAGTCAATAAATATTTATTGAGTATCTATTATGTGCCAAGGTACTTGGGATAATAAGGAGTGAGATGAGCTTAGTTTGCATCTTCATGGACCTGCCAGTGTTGTGTGTGTGTGTTGGGGGCGGGGTGGATGTTACGTAAGTACACAAATACATATATATTCATAATTAAGTCATAATAACTGCAATGAAAAAGGGTGCAGGGTGTTGAGAGAGTATACTGGTGAAGGTTGTGGGAGTCTAGTGGGCCTGTTGGTAAATAGAAATTTCCATCCTCGTTTTCAACGGCTGCATAGTGCCCTACTACATGGATGCTCCATAATTCACTTAGGCAGTCCTCTATTGTAGGGCACATAGAATTTTCTCCCTTTCTCTTCACATCATAACCAATGTTTTGACGTACATCTTTGTACATGCATCTCTGGGCACTCATTTGATTATTTCCTTAGTATTCATTTCTTTTTTTTTTTTTTTTTTGAGACAGAGTCTCACTGTGTTGCCCGGGCTAGAGTGCCATGGTGTCAGCCTAGCTCACAGCAACCTCAAACTCCTGGGCTCCAGCGATCCTCCTGCCTCAGCCTCCCGAGTAGCTGGGACTACAGGCATGTGCCACCATGCCCGGCTAATTTTTTCTATATATATTTTTAGCTGTCCAATTAATTTCTTTCTATTTTAGAGACGGGGTCTCGCTCTTGCTCAGGCTGGTCTCGAACTTCTGACCTCAAGCGATCCTCCTGCCTCGGCCTCCCAGAGTGCTAGGATTACAGGCGTGAGCCACCGTGTCCGGCCTTTAGTACTCATTTGTAAAAGTAGAATTGCCAGATCAAAGTATATACACATTTTAAAGTCTTTTGAAACATACTGTCAAACTGCCCTGCAGAAAAGTTATACCAATTTACATGGGCAAAAGCAAGCTTAAAAAAAAGAGGTTAATGGTAGTCAGATCTAGGTTGTAAAATTTTTTTATTTTCTATTCTAACTACTCTGGCATGTATGTGTTACTCATTTAAAATATTTTTTTTTTTTTGAGACAGAGTCTCACTCTTTTTGCCCGGCTAGTGAGTGCCATGGCGTCAGCCTAGCTCACAGCAACCTCAACCTCCTGGGCTCAAGCGATCCTCCTGCCTCAGCCTCCCGAGTAGCAGGGACTACAGGCATGCGCCACCATGCCCGGCTAAGTTTTTCTATATAAATTGTTAGTTGTCCGGATAATTTCTTTCCATTTGTAGTAGAGATGGGAGTCTCACTCTTACTCAGGCTGGTCTCGAACTCCTGACCTTAAGCGATCCTCCCGCCTCGGCCTCCCAGAGTGCTAGGATTACAGGCATGAGCCACTGCACCTGGCCTAAAATATTTTTTGAATAGTTAATACATATACACAGTATTTAGAGAGTACAAAAAAGAATTCAGAGAAGAGGCTCCTTGACTCCTGTCCGTTTCTCAGGCATCCTGCCAGAGATGTCCTGTGCATACACAAGAAATGCACTGGTAGCATCGTACTGTACACATTGTCTTAGACCTTACATTTTTCATTTAACTCAAAGAGCTGCTTAATTTTTAAAGGCTGCATAGTATTTCATGGTTATTTTGGCTTTTTCTAGTCTTTTGCCATTGTAAAAAAATGCGCATTACTTATTTAACAACAACAATAACAAAAGTGTAAAGATTTTTAGAAAAATGCCACCTATTGAGGTTAGAATACCCCTTCATCTGTTCAAGTAATATGCTAGGTGACAGGAATAAAAATATGACATCTTTTTAAGGAGTCTCTCCAGGAAAAAAAAAAAAACAAACAGATTTTTAGCCTCAAGCTTTAGAACATTCGATATTCTAGTAAGCACTTTGCTTTTATCTGTGAATCTTGTAACTGATCATGCCTCCCTTTTTTGCTACCCACCATGAAAGGTAAAGCCGAATTCGGGACCTACATTTATGGAGTGGGTACTTGTTGACATTGACTTTCTGTTACTACTACTGCACCAGTTACCCTTGCTTTCCCGTTGCCTCATCTTTCTCCCTTACATCAATTTAGGTTCTCTCCAAGTACTGGGTGTATCTTCCTAAGCCACTTTAAGTCCTTTTTGGAATAAGTCAAGGTAGAAATAATTTTTTACAAAAATTGAGCTAAATACTCTAATATCTCTCTGACGCAGTCCTCAAGAGGCATAGACAAGACGCAAGCCGAAAGATGCCTCAAGGAAACAACAAAAACCTAATTGGAGGTCAATCGATTTCTAGGCTACGTGCGTCAAAGCTGAGGTCTTCAGCTTCGAAACGCGCAAAGCAATTTAGCGCTCGCGTCCCCATGGCAACCGTGCCTGCGATGGAGAAGATGCAGCGAGCCTGGCCTGGCGGTTGCTGGGGGAACTCGGGCTGCTGGCCGCGTGACTTCGCTCAGGTCTGAGCGTTTAGCTAGTCGGGGACTTTCCATTAATCGGGAGCTCTGGACTTGGACCTAAGTGAAAATGTAGTTGCTGAAGGAGAGCTGAAAAGTGTAAACTGGAAATGGGGTGACAGCTAGGTAGCCTCCAATACTTGAAGTTAGCACTTTCCTTTCCCTCCTCTCCTCCCAGCTAAGGAAGGTGGTTAGGAAGCAGGAGATCGGACATCTGGGGAAGGGATCCACTCTAAGCTGTCCTTTTTCAAAGGGGCTGAAAGAGTGACGGGGAAAAGTTGACCTCATCAGCATATTTAAAGCTCCAGCCTAATTGATTGCCTCTGCTGAAGAACGGTTGTGTTAACTGCAGGGGGAGGGGCCGCATGGAGGCTAGGAAAGGGGAGCGCAAAAGAACTGGAATGGGGCAAGGTTGATGAATGTCACCCTCACCACTCGGGGAGAATATAGATAAGTGTTTAACTGATCTGGGATGAGGAAAAGACTTTCTAAGCATTAAAATCACAAAGGAAAATGTCAACATGTTTCGCAGCATCATTTTAAAAAGTGTTAGCACATCCCTAAGCACAATAAACCCAAAATCAAAGATAGAATAGCAAACTGGGAAAGCAAAGGATATTTGCAGCACAGGACAGGAAAGGGGTAATATCTTTACCCACCCAGAGCTTTAAGTAACGAGCTCTTTACCAATAAGTAAAATGACACACGTTTTACTTTTCTAATAAGAAAAAAACCAACTCTATTTCTGCAGAGAGCGAAGGAGACCAGAAGAAGATGTTATTCTCTGAAAGGGAAACTGTTAAGAATCACAGAATGCGGATCAGCTCAGACAACTACAGAAGTGGCCCCGGGAAGAGACAGTTTGAAAATATTCCGCTTATTGCAGTGGGGAGATAGGAGTGCGTGTGTGTGTGTGGCGGGGGGTGGCGTGTGGTCTCCTAAAGCTTATTGCACCAGTATAAAAGCAATCGCTTTAGAACAACCTGGCAGAATGGTGCTGGAAGCTGTCATTGACATGTGCACACAGGAGGGCTCTGCCTCCCGCACAGTGTAGAGGAGCGCGGGAGAAAACGTGTTGCGGCATCTCCTTGGGGAGAGGGCCATGGAGTACTCCCAGCACTCGGAGCAGAACTGGCCTAGAGTATGCAGGTACTCGGTGGGGCCTTGCTGAAGAGTCTGTGAAGTTCTCTTCACGATGACAGAGTCCTTAGGTAGAGGCCCTGCTGCTAAGCAGCCTTCGAGGGACTCACTTATCCTTTCTCAGAGATCTTGCCAGAAGCCCACTGTGACAAGCTCCTGTTCTGGGAAGGGGCAGCAGCGGACCTATTCTGTGTTTCTGTAAACGGTGGGACTATTAATTTCTTCCACAAAATTTCTGGAGACCTATTGAGTGCTGGGAAGGAGACAGGGGTGAAGGAGTGGACCCCCAAATGAGGAGCAGGGAGATAATATGTAATTTGTAAAAGAAGCACCTTTTAAGATGGGCTTTGAAGGTTGAGTAGGAGCTCAGTAGGCAGAGATGTAGTCAGGGAGGGCATGAGAATTGGAAGTGAAGGCAAAGACATGCGCATGGAAAGAGGATCTCTTAGGCCCTTTTCAGCTCTGCAAGTCTATGATTCAGAACTTCAGCCTCATCCTCAGCATATTTCACAGATAGGCTGGTCGTTCTTTTGTCTAATATATAGAAAAATAAATACGGAAGAATTCAAACCAAAAGTTCATCTGTACCTCTTGAAGGCATTTCTATTAGTGTGGTGTAGGTTCCACAGTTTTGAGAAGCTGTGCCAGAGGTAATAAGGAGCCACTGAGGGTTCTGTCCTTAGAATGGAGAAGACTGGAAGGGAGAGAATGGAGGCGGGCAAACTGGTCAGGAGACTATCAGGAGAATCCAGTGAGAGCACACAGGGCCCTCGCCGCAGGAGAAATGGCCCAGAAGGCTGGGGTGTGTGGGGAGAAGCGGCTGATCGGACTAGAGAGCAGGCTGCTAATTCGTGGTTTGCTGCATTCAAATCCTAACGAGGCAGGGCTCACATTCAGTTCTGGCCATTATATTCTTCTCAACACGGAGGCGTGTTGTTTTCCACTTCCCTTCCCCAATTTGGGACATATTGTTATGGCTGTTTAAACAAGGTGCCAATCCGACTGGGCCGTGGCAGGAAATGTTTCCACACAGGAAAGGCTCTCATCAGATCCCTGCTGCCTTTTGCAAATGGAAATCAAGCCCCCTCCTACAGAGGGCAGGAGGGCTGGGTCACAGCAGCGCCTTCAACAGGTGATAATGAGAGAGAAAATCCTCCTTTTCTGTTAGCAACCTGGCCAGGAAGTATGTACAGAGGGGCTAAGGGGACTGGCTGTTGCCCGAGCAGGGTGGAGAGAGATGCGGAGAGAGGGGTGGCTTGGGAGAGGCCCCCACCCACCTTTTCCATTTGCAAGCTAGAGGGGGGCCTTTCCTCCTCACAGACAGGAAAATGATACATTTGAAAATCACCAGGATGATCAGCCCAAGCTGGATAGGACAGGTAAGAGTGTCCTGTGTTCCTTGAGGAACGGGAAAGGGACATTGGAGAAGTTGGACCAGGTTGAGGGGGAGTTGGACGGGGAAATGGGGAGGGGGAGGGAGGACTGGAAAGTAGCCAGGTCCTTGTCCCATCCCCTTCCTTCCCCCCAAGCCCACCTCCTTCAGAGGAGACCCCTCGCCATGTTCCAGAAATCATGTGGCTTCCCAGGCAACTCCCAGGGCAGTTGGCTTGAAGGTCACAGGCACCTGGCCTCCTGGCACCTCTGTGACCTAACTGAAACACGGTTCTCCTCCACAGAGGAGGAGTCTTTCAGTGCCCGACCTGCCATGCAAGTAAGCTTGCCCTCGCTGCCACTTGGTGCCAGGCACTGGGGACAGCAACCAGGGATTGAGCGTCCAGTTGGTCAGGTATGCCTCAGAGGACCAAGGGGCTCACTTTCTCAAAAGATGATAGACACGCATGTTGCCCCTCATCCCATCACATTAGAAGTGCCACCGAGGCAGGGGCCTCATCTTTCCCAGCCACTGCGCAGAGTTGACATGCAGTACGCTTTTGTTTCGTTTGTTGAAGGAATTCTAAGGAACAGGGAAGATGAGATCCATGTTGGCCAAACTTACTTTCCTAGCAAGTAAATCAAGAGGGTTTATGTCTGATGTGTATAAGCTACTGGGATAAATACTATAATAAAGGGATAAAAACTGTATAAAGTACAGTGGGAGCCGAGGGGGTGCTTTGCCTGGATGTATCTGAAGAGGCTCCCAGGGAAGGTGTCATTCTTTATTTTAAGAAAGAAATGAAGTCTTCCTGGGTGGAAATGAACATTGAGACTAGGTGCAGGGAATGGTAGCATGACCAAAGGTGTGCGGGCAACGGATTGGGGTGGGCGGCCAGGGGCCTGCAAACGGAAGACTTTGGAGGGACTGAAGACTTCCTGTGTGTGTGCCGAGGGCAGGTGGTACAAGATGTTGGAGAGGTTGTCTAGACCCATCCTGTAAAGGGCCTTCAATTGCAGCTGGAGGAATAGATCAGGAACATGCTGTAGAGAAGGAGATCTTAAATAGGATCAACCCGGTGGTGATGTGGGGAGAAGTTAAAAAGAGGAGGGTTGGGTAGGAGGTGATCACATCGCATGGCAGTGTTTAGGACACTTGGTCATTGTGAGAACAGAAAGGGAGGGCCTAGCGTGAAGTGTTGATGAGGATATAGGGACCCGGTTCTCTCATACATGACTGGTGGAACCACAGATCAGTATAGCCATCTTAAAGAGCAATTTGGCAATATCTATACATACCCCTCGACCCAACAATTTGACTTCCAGGGATACACAATTGAACGTTTCCACACACGCATGGAGAAATATGTACAAGAATATTCACTGTGGCATAGTTGGTAATGGCAAAAATAGAAACAACCCAAGTTTCTATCAATAGCGGATTACGGAAATCGATTTCATTATTCATCTGATGGTACACTATATAGCGGTCAACGTAAACAAACTGCATCTATGGGTATAAAAGGAATAGATACCAAAAAGTATAATGCTGAGTGAAAAAGAAAATTTTGCAAAGTTATTTTACATAGAATCATATCACTTATGACAAATTTTCAATGTAAGCAAATGAATACTACACACCATTTATGGACACAGAAACATGGCCTGGATATGCATCACGGTCCAGACAATCAAACAATAGGATCGGGAGGAGAGCACAGGGACTTCAATGGTATCTGTAATGTTTTATTTTGCTAGAAAAAACACCTCTGGCAAACATGACGCAAATGTTAACATTTGTTCATTTTGGGTGGAGGGTACATGGGCATTTGTTATGTTATCTTCCGACTTTTTTTCTTTGTGCTTTTTAAGCAAAAAAGGAAAAAGGGTAAGAGGGGAGGCATGAAAGAGACAGAGCTGGCCACATACCACATCTAGCAAACGGAAGCCCACAGACCCTTACTGAAGAACACCACAGCCACAGTCAAGAAAAAGAACAGGAAAAATGACCCTGCAGCTCCTAATAAATGCCTTATCAGAGCCTGGGCTCAGCGCGCCCCCTGCCCCTACCTGCCTTTGCTGGCTCTCAGTCAAGAAAACAATAAATGCCACACAAAAGTGACCCAAGGCAGAGAACAATGATTTGGAGCTCTCACCCAGCCCGGATGCAAAGGCACTTGGAGAGCAGAATGTACACATATGTTCCCCACGTGACAAACAGCTCATCCCTACAGGGTGTCCAAGTGCCACAGCCAAAGAGAAAGGTCCAGCCTTTGCCAGGGGCCAGGAGGGGCCTTCTGGAGAGGAAGAGGACTTTTAGGACATCAGACCAAGGAAGAAGGATGGTGAAATCAAAGGGAACCTAACCTCACTAGGACTAGAACTAGAGAAGCTCCGGGGGGATTTATTTGTGTCTGTTTTGTTAACTGCTGTGTCCCCAATGCCTCGAACAGTGTCTGGCAAATGGCAGATGCTCAGGAAACATGTGCCGAGTGAAGGGGAGCAGTGAGCGGCACAGAGTGGAAGGGAGGAGCTCTCCATCATCTTGATTGCCCAGGTAACCACATTTCAGATGTGCCAAAGCAGGCAGGCACAACGTTTTCTAGTGATTTTATATCACCGCCTGAGGTGGAAGCTGGGAACTAGGATTGAGGCACTGGCAGAAGAAACGGTGATGGAGCTAAAGAGAAGTGAGTCTCCAGGAAGAATAAAGAGCCAGGAGGCTTAGGCAAGAAATGTCCCTAAAAAAACGAAAATCTACACAGGTAGGAACAGGTATGGGGAGGGGGTTCGGGGAAGCAAAATGGATACCAGGGAGAATAAAGAAGGGACAGGGGTCTCACCCACTCTGGGCACTGCTGGCTCACAAGGTGCCTTTGTGCGGATTCGAGAAAGGTGCCTCCTCCTGCTAGACGCACAGCTTGGAGAGCAGCGATGCCTTTGAGAGAATTAGGAAGAAGTGGAGCCAGGATGTAGGACTTGGCTATTGGATCGTGGGCTGGGTCTCAGTCCCTGCTCACCTGGACGCCCTTGCACAGGGCACAGCTTGTGGAGCCATACACGGTGATCCTGACCCCCAGATCAGCATTCTCGGCAAACAGGTTCTTCATGGTCTCCCATCATTCTGCAACCCCTCGCCACCTGCTGGGGCCACTGCCACCACTCTAGCTGCCATCTCTGCTTTGCAGCACCTGCCAGTCCCCCTTGCCCTAGACCACAGAAGTACATTCACTGGCAGGAAGGTCCGTTGAGCCAATAGACGACAGTCAGTTCTTTGGTGGATTTTGAATATTATTCTATGTGCAAAGACTCTGTGTTCTATTATCAGGAATATCTTGGCTGCCTCAGATGGGGAGGTACATGCTTTTCTACCCTCCCGAAACAGGTCAAGTCAAGTCCAAGAAGCCACAGGCCAGGAACAAGCTGCTGCACCCCCTGGTGTTGCCTAAAGGAAATGCTGACGACATTTCTCCTGTCACTGTGGAGGAGAAATTACATGCCACCCCCACCACCCCGCCCCATCCCAGGGTAAGTTTTCAAGTCTGCCAGGACATGTGCAAACCGTAGGGATACAGCATCAGGACTCTCCTCAGGACACTGCTGACAACATGTCACCCTTCCTCAAGCAAGAGAATGCAGCCTCCTAATTCGGAGAAAGTGGTGGCCATTGGACGAGAACTCTATCACTCTATTGTCCTGTCCTCCCTACCAACAAAGTTACCTGCATCTGCCCCTTCATGGCCTCCTTTCTCTCCAGGATGATAGGACCTTCATCTTTTCCAAGGGCTACCTCTACCCACCCCCACTCTGGGTCCCATCCCATCCTAATAACCACCTTTCCCTTGAGCCCAAGTGTGGGAAAGTGACTGAATGTCTCTGTGCCTCAGCTTCCTCATCTTTATTATATGGGGAGAAAATAGTATCTACCTTATAGGGTTGTTGTGAGGACTGAGTTAATCCACATAAAGCGTTTAGGGCCTGCCATATAAATGTTGCTTATGATAACATTATCATCATCGTGAGTGTGAAGGCATAGTTAGTGGCACTGTAGCAGTCTGGACAGCCAGGCCTAAGCTGAATATCTGTGAAGCCAGGGTTTGTCTCAGGATGGAGGCCCTACCAAGAAGGTTTCTGGCACTGCCAGGCTGGCTCCTGGAGCCTTCAGGGTACACTCCTCTGCCTAGCAGAGCTGGCATCCCTTACCTCCTGACACTCTCGGCTTCACATATTGCCTCCTCTTTGCCCTATTTAGAGTTGCTGTGCTCATCTGAACTGACTGGGAAGTCCCAAGGGCTGCTGGCACTAGGGGCTGGCCTCGGCACCATGCTGCACCCCAGCATGAGGCCAACCTTCTCCGTACCCAGCCCACACGCTGGGCCTCACAATGGTCGGGAGAAATCTACTAATGGATCTCATCCTGAGATGCATGGACTCCCTGGAACCCCATTTAAGTTAAAAACTTTGCAGTCAGGGCCAGTCTCAGTATAGGCAGTCATCCAGCGGCTGTTGCCTACAGTTTCCCCATTAGAATGCTTCATTCCTGGGCCATAGCCATTGTTCCCTGTGAGAACGCAAAGGCCCTGAGAATGGGAACACAATGAATCAGTCTCTAATGTTGAGGGCCTCAGTGAAACAGTTTACTGAGCAAAGTCTCTGCCCAACTGAGAAACGCAACAGGTACCAACTCCCTTCTCCCCCTGCTCCCAGCTCAACAACCATTGAGAAATAAAGACCCAAACACAGGTAAGGGGAGCACGATCAGGGAGGTCCTTTGGGGAAAGCATGAAGCCACTAGGCTCCTGGGTATGGTTTCAGGATGGTGGGTGAAGAGGATGATGAAGTGAGGTGTGGGTATGGGGGGAACTAAGGGTGCAGCCACGTTTTAACTTCACCACCTTCAAGGTGAATGACAGCTATAGTGCATGCACATCACACTGCATTTTGAATCAAATAAACCTTTAATTCCAGCTCTGCCACTTATTAGCTGTGTGACTTTGTAGAAGTCACTTAACCTCTCTGAATCTCAGTCTTCCTGTCTGTACAAGCCTGTTAATAATAATAATAATGATACCAAATTGGTAATATTGTTTTGGGCCTTAACTCAGAAAAGATATACAAGAGAAACCAGCCCAGTGCCTGGCACAGGGGCAACCCATTTATCTGTTGCATCTGAATCTTGTTCTGGGCAAGCAACAAGGCCTTTGCCAGCAACGCAAAGACACTGAGAAGCAGAAATACAGGGCAAAGGTGATTCCTGAATCCTTTCTCGGCAGTGTCTGTCCTTGAAATGTCCCCAGAGAAGAGAGCATAATCCTCAGCCCAGGATCTGGGAGCCAGAATCCAGATGGCATGGCCCATTTATCAGCACCACCAGACTCTCAACCTTAATAAGCTTTCTGCATTAGTAACCACAGGAAGAGGAGGAAATGGGCCAGGTTCCTTAGCGATAATGCATACTGCCAGCTCACTTTTATATTGGCAAAGTGCATTGTGATCACTCTGATTAGTTCGCTTTCACATCAGCCCTCAGGAGGTACAAGTATTTTTCCCTTTGTTTTAAAGATGTAGGAATTGGGAAGCACAAGCTTTCTGCCATTTCCAGCACTTGGCCTGGTCAATGCCTCTTCTAGGTATATGGAGTTGCCTTATGGCTGTTAGAATTTTAGAGACGAATTTTTTGAGTCTAGTGCCATTCAACTTTTCCAGGAAGACAGGCTGCTTGGTATTCTCTAAGAGACTCTGTCCTTTACCTATCAGATGAGGGTGTGGGCAGGCCTAGGAGCAAAGAAACTCCAAACTTTTAAAGGTTAGGAATGCAGGACCCAGGGAGTTCAGGGAAACAGACCAATGAAAGCACTTAGCAACATCCCAGGACCAATGGGGCAGTGAGGCTCTCTGTTTCCACAAGGCAGCCTTGATTTTTATTGGCCAGGAACATGAGACTGGCTCCCTGAACAGGGTTGGGGGCTGGGGGCTGTCTGCAGCTCTGTTTAGGTGTTTACACCTGTCCATGAAGGAGGCTTAACAAAACTGGAGGAGCTCCCACTCAGGCCCTGGGCACTGGTAAGTTCTCAGTTGCATCAGAAAAACCAAAGCAGTTTAGCAGACTTTCGCTTTTGCCAGGTCTCTGCACAAATGCAAACTGTGCAGGCCATAGGTGTGTGGTCTGTACACAATACAAAAAGGCACACATAGTCGTCTCAAACCCCTAAGTGAAGGAAAAGCTATTTATGTGTCAGTCTCTGCCTGTCCCAGGCCTGTCTCAGTGGGGTGGTCAAAATCTTTTTTCTTGCTTAACCTGGCCCAGCTCTGGAATCGGTGTGAACCCAGCCTTGCCAGGCACTGGGGGTGGGGGTCCCTCCTCAGCAAGTGGTATGAGAGGGGACTGCAAGTAGCATATGTGGCCCTGGGTGCTGCATGTGAGGCTGGGAGCAAGTCGTGCCCCAGAGGCCGCAGGAGCCTCCCACCTCTTGCCATCCCTCCACCCCTGCCACGAGGGGCTGGTTTTCCTGACTGGCATTGTGCACAGAGCCAATGTCCTTGGTCTCTCCAGCAGCCCCACCCCACAATGGACCTGGCACCCAGTCCTGAGCCTCTGCTGGCAGCTGGGTAGCCAGGTTGGCAGGTCTGGCTTCTGCCGCCACCCCCCGCCCCCAACGTGCACAACTTCCCTCAGTGTGGGGACTCTGCTTATGCCTCCAGGCCACGTATGCGCCTGTGGGGTGGGCGACTGTATTCCCTCATACACTAAGCACTGCTATTGCACCCTGCTCCCCGCACTCCCCAAGTGCCATCTGTACCAAAGTTGCCTTGGGTTTTTCCCACACCCCTTCGACTCTTGACGTTGACTCAGACTGCTTCTCATGCCCTGACTTGAGCTGTTATTTAATTTCAGCACCTACTGTGGGCTACAAGTTGGGAAGGCCGCTAGGTTCCAGCTGTCTCCAGCTCCTCTTCCCAGTGCCATCTTGGACCCTGATGGCCCAATACCTCCACCTGGGAGCTTCCAGCATGCTGTGCAGCCAGGGCCACATGAGTTAGGAAATTTCCTTGGGCCACTCTTATTATGAAATCTCCAGAGTTCTGTGGGGGCCCAAACCATCCAGTGGGGGAGAGGAGCGGGGACAACCTGACTGGGATACTGGCTGATGCTCATCCTAAGGAAGGCTTGAGTTCTTGTTTAGGAGCGGGACCTCCCCTCCCATTCGACTGGGGGAAGAATTTCAGAAATAGGTGGAATCTGGATTCAGTCGGCTGCCCTAAATCCTGGCCTCTGGTTGTTTCAGGTGAGCCCCAAGCATGTGAGAATCCAGAAAGGGGCAACGGCCTCCGCTGCTGCCACGTTGGCCCGGAACATCTGCTTCCACTTCTTCTCTAGACTCCCGATTTGCGCTCATTTCACTCACTGTGCCAGCAGCCCTGCCTTGAGTTCTAGCCTGCCGGGCCTAGGCTTGGCCTGTGTTTCCTCAGCTCCATCCTCCTCTCTTCCATGACCACAGCACTGGCCACGTCCCTCTGAACCTGGCTCCCCACCAGCCTCCCAATGAGCCTGGTAGCCCCTTAAGTACAGGCACTTGCCTTCGTTCATCTCTGCATCCCATCACCACACGGGGAGCGTGTGACACGCAGCGCAGCCTCATAAGCGCTGGCAGGACAGACGCGTGCACTCAGATTCTCGTGTAGGACTCAGCTCGTTTCCTCACAGCATGGCCAGTTTATTTTGTACTTGCAGAATCTCCCCCTCTTTCTCAGATAGAGCCTACCTTGGATTTCTGTTTGCCTGGAGTGGGGCAAGGACGAGGGCTCAGGAATGCAGACCCCAGGTGAAATAGAGAATAAATATTAGCCAAAATACTCAACTGTGTGTAGTCCAAGAGGGACAGAGACCACACTGGCCAAGAAGAGGTCTCAGGGTATCTTGGTGCATAGCAGCCCCTGAGAAAGGGGGGCTGTACTAAAGACAGTGTTTTTGAGGGAGCAAAGTGTAATGGAAAGAGTATGGGCTTAAAGCCCGAGTGCCTAGGGTGAAATCCCAACTCAGCCATTTACTATGTGACTTTGGGCAATTTCCTAAGGACACTCTTCATTGCCTCAGTTTCCTTGTGTGTAAAATGGGATGGTAACATTGTCTACTTCATAGTTAGTGCAAAGATTAAAATAATACATAGAAAGTACCTGGTAATATGGAACATTCTCAAGAAATGGCATATATTAATATTAATAATGTCATTAATAACATTTGGTATGTGATTAATACTGATGCCCAAAGTTTAACCTAGTTACGGCAGGGCGCAGTGACTCACACCTGTAATCCCAGCACTCTGGGAGGCCGAGGCGGGAGGATCGTTTGAGCTCAGGAGTTCGAGACCAGCCTGAGCAAGAGTGAGACCCCGTCTCTACTAAAAATAGAAAGAAATTAGCAGGACAACTACAAATATATAGAAAAAATTAGCCGGGCATGGTGGCGCATGCCTGTAGTCCCAGCTACTCGGGAGGCTGAAGCAGGAGGAT
>CAUYRB010107079.1:0-66473 GCA_963574695.1 Propithecus perrieri | reverse complement strand
AGTTAAAGAATCTGTAGAAGCCTTCTGTAAAAGCCTTTTGAAAATCTGGTAACCTGAGAGATACTACCTGTTGTTATGTAAATTTGTTACCCCTGACAATTGTTCACTATTTTCTATAAGTTACCATGTAAGACCTCATTTGGGGCTTTTTGAGACCCACGGAGAGGTCCGAGCCCCCTGAGCTCCCGCTTTGCCTATAATCTTTATAAACTTATAAAACTATATCTTTGTCTCAGTGTATTCTTTTGTTTCTTCCATTTTCCATTTCTCTCTATTATTTTCTTATCCCTTGCAACTCTACCAAAGGGACCCGGTTTTTTTTGCAGGGAACACTGGCCACGTTCCCCACAGGGAAGAAATGAGGTATGATTTAGTTTGTATATGCTAAAATCTGCATATTTTATATTGTCTATATTGAATATTTTATATATCCTAAAACCTACATTTTCCAGGGAAAATTATTAAATTAATTATTGACAAAATAAAATATGCTTGAGTTTTTCTTAAAACCCTTTATACACTTAGCATTTGGAAAGTTAAAATATTTTATCTACATTTAATCAATATTTTTTGAAAATATAATCAGCTATTTTTAAATTAAGGTGAAGGAAAATAAAGATAAGTTCCTTCTTTCTTTTTCCTCATAATGTATAAAACAGATTAGACATATTTATTATATTATACATGGATTATCTTGGAGAATTTAGGAATACCTGGATAGCAGGTGCACTACCTGGAAAGAATACAAAAGGAAGTTATGGATTAGAGATATATAAATTTCTTTTATAATTTCCTCAGTCATGTTCATCAATGTTGTAAATGTTGAACAATGTATGTTATAAAAATAAAAATTATGATAAGACTCAAGATACCCCTATCTGTTACTGAAGAATGAACTGCTCTCTCACCATATAATTAGATATAATTAGATAACCAAACAAAATATATAAAATTACCATTTGCAGATATGGGACAATAGGCAGCATAGGGCTTTGATCTCTAAAAGAAGGAAACAAACAAGTTGAACACTATGAGTGTCTTATTTTACTTCTTAGAGGTAAATTTTAAGTTGTACTTCAGGAAGAGTAATAGAAATACAATTCAGTAGTAAACAAGACAGAGATCTGAGTTGACAGAGAGTAAGACCTAGTAATCCCTAGTGCTTCAAAAGGGTCTCACGTTACTGGAGGTGATAAATGAATGATAGACTACAGACTGCTCTGCATTCACTGAAATCCAGCATAAAAGCAAGCTTTTAAAGGACCAAACTGATCTCAAATAACTTAATTCTGTAAAAGACCAAAATTGTACATTATGTAAAGAAATTCAAAATCCCACACTTAGTAAAATTAATGTAAAATCAATGTTTAGAAACCAATAAAAAATTATCAGGCATAGGTGTAGCTGAGGACAAAGGCAGCAGCATAACTATCGATGTGCCTAAATTTCTTCTCCAACAATGAGAAAACAAGAAGAGATAAGTCTTACACAAAATCATGCCCTCTGCATAACTGAAAGAAAGAGGAAATTTACCGTACAAAATATCTGTGAATGAACAGAGAACCCAGCATGAAATCTCTCAAGCTACTACTCTGCTAGCCTTTTCCAGCCAACATGGAGAGCAAAGCTGTGATGAGAAAAACTGTGAGGAGAACAGAAGATGGAGGCTAGCAGAGTGGCCGAAGGGTGATTTGGCATGATTGCCAAAAGTGTTAAATCCGTCCCCTAAATAAAAATGCTGTTCGAGTTTTCAGGCAGATTACAGCATGCACTACAGTGAAGAGATTAAGAAGTATGCATGGTTTAAAGAAGGTAGAACTATTTAAGGAAGAAAACAATAAAAAATAAATAAATAAAAAGGTGTGATTTAAAAGGGCAGGTTCTATATAAAGGAACAGTATTTGAAATGAATAGCTTCTAGTGGAGAAAAATGGACACAAAGAAGAGAAAAGTGTTTGACAATTGGGTGGTGAAGGTAAAAAGAAAGGAAAAAAATTAGTGTCCTGCAAGGCAAGAGAGAATCATTAAACCGGAGGATTCATAACCCTGCCCTCCACCATCAAAACAAACAAGTAAGCAATAAATCCACTAAAGTAGCAGTCCCCAACCTCTTTGGCACCAGGAATCGGTTTCATGGAAGACAATTTTTCCACAGATCATAGGCGGCAGGAATGGTTTTGGGAGATTCAAGGGCATCACATTTATTGTGCAGTCAAACCTCTCTGCTAGTGATACTATGCATTTGCAGCCACTCCCCAGTGCTAGCGTCAACACCCAGATCCACCTCAGATGATCAGGCATTAGATTCTCATAAGGAGCATGCAACCTAGATCTCTTGCATGCTCAGTTTACAGAGGGGTTCAGGCTCCCATAAGAATCTAAGGCCATGGCTGATCTGTCAGGAGGAGGAGCTTATGCGGTGATGAGAGTGGTGGGGAGCAGCTGCAGATACCGATGAAGCTTCGGTCCCTGGACGCCCCCTCACTTCCTGCTGTGTGGTTTCCTTCCGAACAGGCCACGGACTGATACCTATCTGTGGCTCAGGGGTTGGGGACAGCAGCGGTGAAGAATCTGGTATATCTTACAAAAATACTTTCTTCTAGTTTATTAGTTGTCTATTGACTTTTTTATGGTGCTATTTGCTATGCAAAAGTGTCTTTATTTTTATGTAGTAAAATTTTCAATTATTTTCTTTCATTAACTCTGGAAAGCCTAGCTGTACACCAAGACTAAAAAGGAATTTACTTGTGTTTTCTTATAGTACTTGTATGGTTTCCATCTTTTATTTTTACCTTTAAGTCGCCAATTTGGAATTTATTAGTATATATGGTATGATATATAGACCTAATTTCATTGTTTTCCCCAAAATTTCTACCCATTTTTTAATAGAACAATAGAAAAAATGTGAACTGTGGATGGGATACAAATAAATGCTACACCAAAATATGGGGCCTTGGAAGTTGAGAAAACAGCAGAAATAATAGACCACTCTCATCTTCCCCTCACACTTCTTTCCTGAAGCAGGCCATGAAACCTAGTAAAATCACTCTCTGACCTTCTCCCCTTCTTTTCCTCTGAAGAACCTCATGTAACAGGTGTTCTGCCCTATACCTGGAGCACACAGGGACACCAAGAAAAGTCTAAACGAACAGGCCTTGCTAATTTTCTCCAAGTTTATTACCATTAGAGAGCACCCCTTTGTCCTCCAATCATGCTAATGCATGGCTTTTTATAAAAAAGACACAGATTTCCCTATTTCTTGGGTTTTCATTTATGAAGACTCCTCTGTCACCTAAAACTTGTATTAAATAAATTTTTATGGTTTACTCTTTTTAATTAGTCTTTTGTTATAGGAGGCTCAGCCATGACCCAAGGTGGGGTAGTTGAGATACTCCACTTTCTCCAGAGCCTGCAGATGACTTCCTGGGACAATGTACAAAAAATCCAGCAGAAAAGTGAGAATTCTTAAGGTCAGCCACCTCTAGATTTCTGCCTGCAATCCCCAGTCAGAAGAGGAAGATAAAAATTTTTCCTTGTCCTTTCTTTTCCAAATTTTGATTTGCAAGAGAAAAACATTTCTTTGAATCGTGACTCTTTGTTAAATTTGGTTTGGCAGTACCCATTTATTATTGAGCCTTTCCCTCCCAAGGGAGAGTTCCCTCTCTCTCTCTCTCTCTCTCTCTCTCTCTCTGTCTTTCTCTCTCTCTCTGTCTCTGTCTCTCGTTTGTTTCATTTTGTATCTTGAGAAACTTGGCTTGACTTTTTGCTTTGCAGGGGCACACCAGTTTCCAGGCCTGTTTGTGCAGATAAACAACTTCAGGTTAGGATTGCCCAAGAATATGCTGGACAGAAATGTGAGTTGCGTGCCATTTGTGGGTAGCGTACCGACCGTTGCTAGCTCTTGAGGGGGGAGGGTTATTTGTGTGTTTTTTGGTTTTTGTTTTTTGTTTTTTCTTTTATCTGTTTTTAGAGATGGTTTTGGATCTTGGAAGGGCTGCATATTTTTGCAACCTCTTTGAGGCTTATTGGTTTTGGTTCTGAGTCAAAAGATAGGCACCTTTACATAAAAGGAAAATGAAGAAAAAGGGCTTCAACCTGATAATAAGATATTTGAAGGGATTTATTTAGAAAGTGCTATGGTCAATAGTCAGCTTAGTTGGAAGCTGATATTCAGGCTATGTATATATATTAAGTTCTCTCTTTTCTGTCTATTGGATCCTGCTTCTCCTGTGTGAACTTCTCAGTCAATTGAAACTCCCTTCTTGAACACCTGATGAATATATACACCACCAACTCTTTCCACCTCCTTTTCATTGGAAGGTCATTGTTTTCTTTGAGAAGCTTTAGATCTCCCCAAGCTAGCTTTTCTAACATGTATTCTTTCCTAAAGTGTGGTCTCTGGACCAACAACATCAACATCATGTGCAACTTGTCAGAGATATAAATTCTCAAGCCCCATCCAAGTCTCCCAGACAAGATGATACAGAGAAATTGAATCAAAAATTGTGGGGCTACACCAGAGCAATGTGAGTTTTAACAATTCCTCCAAGTGATTCTATGTACGACAAAGTATGAGAACCCCTTGTTTATGACTTCCTCCTTTACTGTGTAAATTAAGAAATATTTATGACTATTTTCTCCAACACCCTTATTTGAAACCCAAACTAAAATGATTAGAGCATGGCTTCAGAGTCACTTCAGGATCCACCAACTCTGCTCAGGATCAGAAATGTTTGAAAAATGGTCCAATGACTGACATAAGAGTCCTGATCTCTCTATTGTTTACTTTGTAAAAAAAAATTCAAAAATGGCTTCTCTTCCCAAGTAAAATGCAGCAGCACATTTTTGAAAATTGCTGCTAGAGAAAAAATTTAAGAAAATCTTTACCAAGAACAAGACAGTGCAAGAATTATTACATGATCAGCAAAGCAAAGGGGAAAAGGCCAAAGAGAAAAAAAGTATAAGAACTTCCATTGTAACAGTGCCTTAAAGGCTACTTGTCCAATTTTTTTCTAAACAATTAAAAGCAATTCTATAACCACCACATTCACACTTTGCTCATGTTTGTTTCTCGGATTTTTTTTTTACAACTATGCATTTTATCATTTTTTTCTGTTCAAGGAAGTAATTTTAGGCTTTCAAAAAGGCATTATCTTATTTGGGGACATCTTTATGAGATAGAGTTGTCAGACGAATCATATTCACCGTGACAGACATTAGCAAAATCAAATGGATTCAGTCTACTTGAAAAATGGTTGTACAAGTACTAATCGTCTTACAATGAAGTTTGCTTTTCTTTGTGGCATACGTTTCTATCAGACTATAATAGGATTAACTATTGAACTGATTGTATATAGTATTAAAATTAAAAACTATTCTCACTTTTCAATCTGTTCTAGATGAACTAGAATTTTTCTGAGAATTTAAATTTCTCTAAATTTTAATCTACCTCCCCCAAAATGACCATGTATGTGAATGTTTATCTCATCTCTAAATTAAATGGGAGATTTTGGTGCTATGTCAAAAGGAGAAATTAATACTGCTGACTTAAAAGTTTTGTTGAGTATGACTAGCCACTTAGAAATTGAAAGAAAAAAAGACAACTCAGGTAACTATTTCATATCAATTACATATTAATTATAAATGTCTACCTGGACTAAAGATCTACATATAAATTGGAAATCTAAGAAATTATTTTTTTTGAAAAACAGGATTCTACATTTATGAACTTCAGGTCTAAAGGCCTCCTTGAAGATCACTCTCACACACACATCATAAAAAGTTAGAAAAATATGATAAAATTTACTAACAATGTGTCTAAAACAGATCCAGGACAAAATGCAAAAATAACATGTTAACAGACAAATAACAGAATGGGAAAATATTTCAACTGATATAACAAAGAATTAATATCCTAAATATGTAAGAAGTTTCTTCAAACCAAATAAAAAGATTTAAAAATTAGAAATTCTGCAAATTATACAAACACATAATGCCAAGGAACGTAAATAAAAATTGAAAATAAACATACAAAAAGAACACATCTAAAGTAATAATATGGAAGATAAAAATTAAATTAATATATATATGAGTAGGTCATATATCACTCATCAGACTAAATAATAATTCAAAACTGCATAATGTTAAATGTTTTCAAGTATGTGGCACATGTACCGGTAGAAAGAGATGCAAACAGACACAACTACTTCTGAGGGAAATTTGGTTGTATTTATTGACCTTAGACATACACATTGTTTATGTGGCTGTGGTTCGAATGTATCCCCCAAAGTTGACGTGTTGGAAACTTAATCCCCAATGCACCAGTGTTGAGAGGTGGTTCCTTTACGAGGTGATTAGGTCATGAGGGATCTGCGCTCGTGAATGGATCAATGCCATTGTCCCAGGAACGGGTCGGTTACCTGGAGAGTGGGTTCCTGATAAAAGGGTGAGTTCGGCCCCCTTCTCTCACTCTCTTGAGTGCATGCTCTATTGCCCTTTCATCATTCTTTTATGGGATGGCGCAGCAAAAAGACCTATATCAGATGCAACCCACCAATCTTGAACTTCTCAATCTCTGGAAAGATGAGCCAAATAGATTTTTGTCCATTATAAATTACCTCATCTCAGGCATTCTGTTATAGAGGCACAAAACAGACTAAGACATCCATTATTCCTACTTTTTTCATTATCTACTCCAGACACACACTGATGTATCTGAGTCATTTACATTTATTATGCTCTTAGGCATTTAGAAATGTTATCTTTCTTGAATTTTTGTACTAGTAAAAATTTTGAAACAAACTAAATACCCACCTATTGGGACATGCCTAAGTTATGTTACATAAACACCATGAAATAGCATGGAACATTTTTAAAGATGTTATACATTCCTACATATTAACTGAAAAGTTTTTCAGGAGATATTAAGTGAAAAAATAAAGTGGCATAAGCATACATAGAGTATGGTGTCTTTTATGTATTTAAAAATACTACATATTTTTCTACACTTAAAACATATTTCTGGACTATTATATACTGCACTAATAACAGGAATAATTTCTACCCAGAGAGTGCAAGAAAAGAGCATTAGCAGTGGTGAGCCAAATGAGACTGCCTCTTTGTAATATTTTTAAAACATTATTACAAGGACTTGGAGTTTGAAGAAAATTAGTAGCAGTCCAGTTTTTAATATCTTCCTTACACTCCTGCAAAAATGTAAAATCAAGAACAAGAAACATCATAGGTAATGACTTCAGCATTGCTAGGGTATAGAGAATATCACAATCTTCAAATCGCTTGTAAATATAGAACAAAATTAATTACAACACACCCCAAACTCCTTTGCCTGCCTTCTATTGAAAACCTGCAAGTTCAGAGAGCAAGGAAGAGGAGGCTTTCATAGATAGTGAATAAGGGAAGAGAGGGAGGACTTATAGAAAGTGCAGGTAAAAGCACCACAACATGAAACAGCAAACCACTAGGACACGGATTAAGACTTGTAGTTCACAGAACTGAGTTAAGAAAAGGCATGAAAGTGCAGCGGCCTGGAAGTGACAGCCTTAGAGAAGTATTGCCTCTGGGAAAAAATGAGGTGCAGAAAGATACACAGAAAAAAATGGTGCTTCTTAAAGATGAGGTGATGAACATAAAGAAGCAAATAAGTGGAGGAGGTCAATGAAAGGTTCCTCAGAAATGAAAAAGACACAAGATACGCCAATCCTTTCTCTCTCACTGTCAGTATAACTCTCCGTAAAAAGCCTGCGCCGAAAAGCATAGAGCTGATTCAAATCAGCATTCCCAAATTAGAAACCCTGATCTCAAAATGAATAGGACTAATTAAAAGTAGACAACATTTATTAACAAAAATGTGACAAAAATATTTAGAAAATATGAATAAAAGCTTTTCTGTTGTGAAAAATCTTACCAAAATTTCATCAATGGTGCTGAAGATAATTGTAACACAACATTCCAAATAAATTCACCATCTCAAATAAGAATTGGGCATATGGAAATCTTAAAGTACAAATATAAATATTAAGAAAAGAAATGGGCAAAAACCAAGAAAGAATTGAAACAAGTTGAATGAAATTAGGAAAATAATATGAGAAAAAAGCAAAATGAAGATGAAATTACAAGGTTTCCAGAAAGATTATATTCAAATGAAAACTTAATAAAGGATTTTAAAGAACTAGAACACAGACAAGAGAAAGAACATGAGATAAAGAAAGCAAATAAAAGGTCCAAAGAAAAAGTGGTTGAGAAGAAGACAGGCAGGTGAGGTTGAACACAGGCAAAATGATGACTCTGAAGAAGAATGTTTAAAACAATGGAATAGAAATAATATTTAAAACAGTAGTTCAAGAAAATTTTCCATAAATAAAACACAATGTGAATCTCTATTTTGGAAGAGCCTCCTGATTACCAGAGGAAATTGATCAAGAACAAATAACTCTGAAATATATTCTAGTGAAATTACAAGACCTTAAAGGCAAAGAAAAAATCCTCATGACTTCAGGAAAAGAAATAAAATAGATTACAAATGCAACAGAATCAGAATGACACCAAAGTCATCTAACAAAACATTCCAAAATAATGCAATATGGTAGAACATTTTCAAGAAACTTAGGGAAATCAAGTGAAAACCACAAAACTTGAAGAAAGTGGAAATCAAGTTGTCTTTCATGTTTCGAAAGCAAAGCAAAACACTTCTGAATGTGCCAGAACTCAGGGAATACTTGAGAAATGTTTCCAGGGAATCTACAAAAGGATGATTCTCAATCAATCAGAAGATGACTGACAAACCATGCAAGCAGACTAATAAGTAAATATTTTATATATTTAATTGCAGATCCAAGATTAAAACAAAGGTGAGTTCATGGATCGAAAAATAAGCAGTTGACATTATTTTGACAAAGAAGAAATAATGCAACTAATAAAATACAAGGACAAAAAAGGGACAGTAGAATAATACAAATTTATTATAGTAGAGAAAAATGAGTTTCAAAAAATACCATTTAAAACTGACAAAGTAAAAATATAAATAAGAAAAAGGGAGTTTAAGGATCTACAACAAGTCTACAACAAAAGCAATCACTGGAATAGAAAGAAAACCCTCCTAAAAACCAAAAGAAATTAGTGGGGAAAAAATAAAGATAACCAAATAGGTAAAGAAACATAGTAAATATAAAATAATACAAACTAATTAGAACATAATATGACAGAATTGAGATCAAACATGACAATAGTATCAACAAAGAGAAATGCACTTAACTTGCCTATTTAAGGAAAACAATTTTGGCCGGCGCGGTGGCTCACGCCTGTAATCCTAGCACTCTGGGAGGCCGAGGCGGGCGGATTGTTTGAGCTCAGGAGTTCGAAACCAGCCTGAGCAAGAGCGAGACCTCGTCTCTACCAAAAATAGAAAGAAATTAATCGGACAACTAAAACTATATAGAAAAAACTAGCCGGGCGTGGTGGCACATGCCTGTGGTCCCAGCTACTCGGGAGGCTGAGGCAGAAGGATTGCTTGAGCCCAGGAGTTTGAGGTTGCTGTGAGCTAGGCTGACGCCATGGCACTCACTCTAGCCCGGCAAAAGAGTGAGACTCTGTCTCAAAAAAAAAAAAAAGAAAATGAGACTCTGTCTCAAATAAATAAAGAAAACAATTTTAAGATTGGCTCATAAAATGAAACCTACCTCTATGTTGTTTTCAACTGACACATTTAAAATGCAATAATTCAAATAGACCGAAAATAACAAAATGCATAAAGATTTACCATATAAAACTAAAAGAAAACAGGGCTTGCAATACTGATATCAAAGTAGACTTTAAGCCAAACAGCATTAAATGAAACAAAAAATGGATACCTTATAATGTTAAAGCCACATTAGAAAACATGGGTAGCAGTTAAGCTATCTATTCAGCAAATAATAAATGTCTACATTAAACAAAAATTATAGAACATGCAAGGATAAGCAGAAACACACTAATAACAAAAGACAACATATCATTCTCAATTGAGACACTTCCAGTGGACAAAATTGAGTTGAGATACACAAAATTTAAAGGACATAATCAATAAAGTATATCTTTTGCATTTATATAAAACATTACACTGTGATAATGTAGAATATATCGTCTTCCCAAGTTCCCAAGCACTCACGGAACATTCATTACAAAGGATCATATACCACAGCACAAAGAAAACATCAATAGGTTTCATAGAGTAGAAATAATATACATAAAATATTATTCAATTAACATAACGAAAGAAAACTAGTAATAAAATGAGATTACTATGTTTAATAATATAATATAATAATGGTTTAATAGCTGTGCAATTAAATACATGAAATGCTTACCCATGAGTCCATTTAATTTTTTTCTCAGCCACCTTTTGATTACTTGAAGGTCATTTTTAGTAGATTCCTTGGAAACATAGCTTTCTCTATAAAGAAATTTTTATAAGCCATCTCTTTCATTGTTTATCAAAACATTCTTTACTAGGACTTTTAACAAATTTTCTCAGTTATTTCTAAGTACTCACGTATAAGACAGCAAAATAAGATTAGCCATTAAGTAATCAAAAATATAGTAGCAGCAATATGACAGATATCATGGGATGAATTGATGCATTGGATCAAAATATCTAATTATATATTTTTATGAAAATAATACAGATTTGTAAGATATGTATACAAAGTATTCTAATATAACACAATATGAGATAAGGGTTTTGTGGTTAAAAATAACCTGGGTTTAAATCTTAACTGTCTTATAACTGTGTTGTTTCAAAATAAGAGGCTCATTTTCTATACTCACATAAGTCAAGTTTCTGTCATGGTCCTTTGCATAGCACATGGTGTAAATGGCATCGAATACTGTTGTGATAGTTTTATAAACGTAATAGATTAATACACCCAAAAAATAGACTCTAGTACCAAAGGGATGTAGTCAGAGATAGAACACTTTATAAAGGTGATGGACTATGGAAGGCAGGGTTCTTAGGTGGGAGGGATTTATTCCCAGGTATTAATAATTTATATCTTTGTAAACGGAGGTATAACAGATCTTAACTGGAACTTTATAGGGATCATCTCAGAATTACATTGCAGAACTTACCTGAAAAAGCAGCAATTGCTACCACTGACACCAGATCCACCCTATACCTTGCCTGCAAAAGGGAGCCATCCACTTTCAGATGCACACAGATGTGTCTTTTTATTGACAAAGCCTGTCTGTATCTCGGCAACAAAGAAGTCTGGAAAATGCGAGATTGGGGATTTCTACGTTGAAAAGCTGGCATCTCCACACTGTGGAGAATGATCAGAATGTAGAGAAGATAGCCAAAACTTTTGGGACAATTTCAAATAACAATAGTTAACTACAGGGGCACACATTATCATTGCTTGTTTCAATTCTGCCCTGGGAAAATGACAGTCCATATTGCAAGGAAAATGTCTGACCAGTTTGATAGGTATAAATCATATTGTGAAGGCAGTTCAATTAGTTGAATGCCATGACACTGTTGAATTATATACTAATAATTGTTTGCTCTGAATTTCTGCATGTCATGCAATCATCTAAAAATTTAACTTCCTAAATATTCTTCCCAGAACAAAGAATGTTCCTGTCAACTTAAAACTCTGGTGTAACTTACATTATTAACATAAATCACTATCTTGGTGTTTTGGCTTATGCACCTCAGTCTTTTAGTTTCTAATAAGTTCAGATAGCATCATTAGACTCATCAACTCTGTGGTTCTTATAAAGTTTCTGGAGTACTATATTATTAGGAAAACGTCATCCTCTGAGTTACCTTATTACAAAGCTATTGATCTTGCCTGGTGATGAACGGCATCACTGTGTTCCTTCTCTCAAATTTTTAAAATCCTGCTACCTCTACACATTAGATTTCTTTCTGCCCAATTTTGTTGTTTCATCAACATTTTGTCTTGGTAAATATTTTTCATAGTTTTAATTGTTAGAGAAAATGTCTCTGTGCTGGACACAGTGTCTAATATTTAATAAGTGATCAATGAGCATTTATGGATGAGTGAAGAAAGAGTGGCAAAATGACTTTTCCCTCTCTGACCCCTACTTTGTTTCTCTTCCTGGTACTGAAATTACCTTTCACCTTTATCATAATCATTACAATCTTAGCAAATTTTCTAGAAAACTTATTAAATATAATTTAAACTACTAGAGACAGTTGATGCAAATGTAAATTCCAACTTTATATATCTTTGGGTGGGAAAGAAGTTTTCTCATTTTAATTGTTATGAATAAAACCCAAGATTTATATCAAAAAATAATTCTGACATAAATCCTTTGAGCCTCCTCACGAGTATAGTATTAAACAACCCCACTCATTCCTTGCTTAGTTACATCATCTTCCTCCCATCTTCCTTATCCCAGAAATTGCTGCTATTTATATCTCCTATGCCCTTTAGAACACTATAGTCAAAAATATTGCATTAAATATCATAAATGGAAATGAAGTCAATACCACTTCCTTGAGATATAGAAAAAATTTAAGAGTGTGTTCACACACACACATGCACACACATTCATATTCACATACTGAGCCCTGAGGTTAGTAGAACTAAAAAAGATTTCATTTAAGACAATTCAGCTTTCCCAGATGATATGCTAATGAACCAAGTAAGCAGTTCTAAACCATTGATACCACATCATTCAGCACACAATTTCCAAAAACAAGTTAACGAACTGGTTTTTGAAAATCATTTAAAAGAAGCACAGTTGGACACATACCAATGATGCCACTTCATTTGCTTGCTGAAATAGATTCTACCTTGGGTCCTTTCTAAACTAAAGCAAGCTTGACTTTGGCTGTCACCAGACATGGTACAAAAATAAAAATGAATTATGTGCACCCCTAGACTATTGAGAAAACTGTTTTTTTCCATTCACATAGGTAAACTATATTCAAATGACCACTAATAACACCATAAGAACCAAATCCCCGATGGAAAAGTTGAAACAGATATTTTTCATTTCCTTATGTGTAAAGTACTATTCAAAACCCTGTATGAGAAGAAAATGGCCTTCCTAATTCTGAGATATTGGTGTATCATTCAGTTCTGTATGTGCTTGTATGTGTGCTTGTCTGTCTCTGCTGGTTTACATTTATGTGTGGACAAAACAAGCTTGGAATTTTTTAGTCTATTGTTTCATATACACATTATCTAAGACAAATATTCATATGAATTTTATTTATAAGTGCTTCAATTCAGAATTTCTACCTGAAATATGTTTAGGTCAATCCAGCAAGAATTATTCCCTGAACAAATAAGCTGTTTTAAGAAACATTCTTCTATTGTCTGGCATTAAATCTCCTTTTGTTAATACCTTCGAACTTTCTTGCTATCTATAACCATTTTTGCTAATATAAGAACTTGTCACAAAAATAGATTCCATCCCTGAAATCACAAATATTGCAAGCTCTGACCATAAACTGTTTCCTTCTGCCTAACTCAATGACTTTGTTGTATCCATTTTTAATCTCATCCAGACATTGATACCTGCTCCTTTATCACATAGCTTTCAGTCTAGTGAGAGTCACAGGATAGTAAACAGTTCTACTACAATATGAGTCCGTGCTGTTGTGGGCCAGCTCTTAACGGGTCCTGTGGATTCTATTTACTTAATTTCTCCCAAATCCAACCACCTCTTTTCCATCTTTACTACACGATTTGAAGAAAGGTCACAGTCGTCTCTTGCCTGGATGACTCTGACAGTGCCTAGGTGAACCTTCTTTACTCCTGGTTATGTGTTCAATCCATTTCTCACGTGCAGCCTAAGTGATCTTTTTAATGTAAGCATTTTATATTCCTTCCTTGCTTAGAATATGTCCTTGTGGCCATGCCGCTTATATCAAAGTAAAGAACGAATTTCTTAACATGATTTACAAGACCCATGGGTAATTTCCTCCGCTGTCCTTTCTCCTTGCCCTCACCTTATATCCTGCCCTCTAGCCCCAATATCCAATCTACTGTCTAGCCATGCTGCATTGTTTCTGACAAATTATGCTTCTTCGTGCTCAGCAACAACAGACATACCATTTCTCTTAAAGCAGACTTCCCTAATCAGCTTCCCCAACTTGTAGTTAACTTCTCTTTTCTCTTGCCTCAGAATTTTTATGCAGTGGTGAGGAGAATGATTTTTCATCGTTTTTACTACATTTTTCATTCAGGTTGGTGACTAGGACTACCTCTACCTTTGGATTTAGATTTCAGAGCCCTAGACTGTTACTACCACCCATAGTGGTAGAGTTTAATAAAGAAAACATGAGAAAAGAACGAGAGTCCAAATCATGAAAGGAACATGCTTTCTTCTTGGATTCAGAAAGGAAAAAAAAGTGATTGAAGTTATTGCAAACCAAAGGCTAAGAAGAGAAATTTAAATAATGTGTGTCCAGTAGACTGTCTTTCTATAAATCATATTTTCTTATTAAATCAAAGAATAATTGAATTTGCTTCAAAAATATGATTCTTTAGTTTTACCTTCAAGATAGGGGCACATACGAAGCAGTGTGGGTATAAAACAATTATAAGGGAAAACTGGCTGGTTAAACCAGAGGAAGAGAGAGAATTCTTTAGGAGACTATTTAAGATCTTAGAGCATACAGTAGACAGATATGAAAGAGAAAAAGAAATTAACCTGGGTCTAGTTTCTTTTGAAGAGATTTCAAAAGAAAGATGATTTAGATGTTACTAGAGCCAAGGTATAATTATTTCCCAAAGAAAAATGAAGAAAGTCAGGCAGAAGTAATTCTTTCAGAGTGATCCCAGACCCAGTAAAGTATGTGGAGTCATATTGTCAATGCATAGAGTATATAAGGAGAACAATTGATGAACAAGCTTTTGAATACTGAGACAGCTTTGAAAAGTGATTACATAAAAGATGGACATATTTAAGAGGACAAAAATGGCAATATTAAGAAAAGTATTAAAATATTCTTTGGAGAATCTCACATGACACAATTAGCATGGTTGGTTATACAGATATTGCCTGTACTCTGACAAAATATAAAATATAAATTTTAAAAATAGAACTTAAAGGAAAGTGATATATACTAAACATGGAATATAAGATATAATAAAATGGATCTTGGCAGAACCATGATGGAGTGAATGCTGTCTTGGATTAGTTGTTAACCTAATTGGAAAATGCCCTGTGCATGTTACTGTCCAACTCAGAGAAGTAAAGGTAGACACGATTATCTTTGAACAGCAAAAGATATTTTTTTCTCACTTATAAGCAATTGAATTCGTTTTTCTTATTCAGAATGAACCCACAAGGAAAAAATGTGAAAGATAAATACAAATCCTGAAAGCAAAAGCTTAATTAAAGGAGGGCAGAAAGTACTTTTATGATACTGTCTATACAGAAGTAAAAAGGCCAACTTAAAAATAAGATTATATGGTAAAAATGCAGATATTTGTTTTCTTGAAAGGAGTACATTAGAGGAAAATAATATCCTAGTTACATATCTCACAACTGCAGAGGATATAGCAGAAGAATGATTAGCACACTTCCAGTGAAGATAATCAAGTAACTTCTAAGTTCCAGAACTCTCTTTCTCCCAAAAACATGACTATATATATGAATCACAAAATGATAAAACAAAAGGTTTTACAGCTTTAAAATGAAATGATCATCTGTATTAGTGTATACTATCATTGTAACAAATTGGCACAAACTTAATTTCGTAAAGTAACACAAATTTATTATCTTAATTTCTATAGGTTTAAAGTCCAACACGAGTCTCACTGGGTAAAAATCAAAGTGTTAGGATGGCTATATTTCTTTCTAGATATTCCAGGAGACAACCCACAACCGTACCTTTTCCAGCTTCTAGAGGCTGTCTACATTTCTTGGATCATAGTCACTTCTTCAATCTTGAAATCCAGCAACAGAGAGTGGAGTCCTCACATTGCATCACTCTGCCCTTCTCTTCTGCTTCCCTATTCCACTTTTAAAGACCCTTGTGATTACATTGGGCCTATCTAGAAATTTCAGGATAATTTTCCTATTATAAAGTTCAGCCAATTGGCAATTCTAATAACTGCAAGGTTATTTCCTCCTTGCCATGTATTATAACATTAACAAGTTTGAGGGATTAATATGTGAAGATCTTTGAGAGGCCACCATTTTGCCTACCAAAATAGACATCTCTACAGAATAGCAGGAGAACAAATATAAGCAAGATTAATCTGGGCTTGAAGGCAGTGGCGATCAGGGAGTTTACCTTTTGAGAGACATGAGGCACTCAACTCTTCTGTTAGACATATTATAAAATATCTGTAATTAAAATAATACAATGAGTGGTACTAGGACACCTGAATATGTGTATAGAAAGTAAGATAAAACCGGACTCATTCTTCACCATATGCCAGGGTAAATTTCTGTAATTTATATGTGAAATATAAATCATTACAATATTAAATAAAAATATAGATTATGGGGCAGTGTATCAAACTGTGTCCCCAGGCCCAGGCACAAATGGGGAAGTTTTAGCAGGCCCACTTGATAATGGTCAAAGGGCCATAGCCTCCAATTTAGGTTTATCACTATTAAATTTGGTAATAACTATATCTGTCTATCTAACTATACTTTTGCACCCATGAACCAAACTTTCTTCATCCCCCTCTCCCCCCTAACCTTCCCAGCCTCTGGTACCCACCAATCAACCTCTATGAGATACACTTTGTAAGCTTTCACATATGAGTGAGAATGTTGCGAATATGGTTAGGATCTCTGGCTCTACTCCGGAAGAGGGTTCCCTGTTTTGGTGCTGCTTCCAGCAATTGCTCCACCTGGGAAGAAGGATAAGGGCAGACACTGCATTTTCATGTTGCCCCACCCAATCTAGGAATTCTCTGACCTAGGCATAATAAAATTAAGAAAGTGACCTCGAATAACCTAAGGGTAATTAATATGCCATCAGATTGAATCTGCATTGTGGTTCACTCCCCAGGTGGGCTTTATTAGATGGAGTTTGCATAGGCAGATGGAATTTTGAGGACACCTGTTGATCATTTGATAACATCCTACACCTGCCAAGAGCCCGTCTCCAAACTGGGCTAATAAAAGAAAACAATCTGAGAAGTCAGGGAGTGAGTGGTTCGGTGAGTGAGTGAGTTGATCTCTCTCTGTCTCTCCACATTTAAGGATACAGACCCGTTTTATTTTACAATAAAGAGCTGCTCTTGTGGAACAGACCCCTGCTAGAGGTTAGTCCATCATCTTGGCCTTGGTGGTAATTTTTCTAAGAAAGGAGTCAGAGAACTGGGATAATAGTCCGAACTTGACACTTGGTGTGCCTAGTCATTCTTCAGCCAAGAGCATACCAAGAACTGAGGGCGGAGTCTCATCTTGACATTTTTGGTACCGGAACCTGGGATTCTGACAAGAACATGTGATATTTATCTTTCTGTGCCTGATAAGTCATTTAACATGATGACCTCAGTTTCATCCATGTTGCTGCAAATGACAAAATTTCATTTTTTATTGCTGAATAATATTCCATTATTTATCTATTCATCCATTGATAGACACTTTCATTGATTCCATATCTTGGCTATCATTAATAGTGCTGCAATAAACACATGAGTGCAGATATCTGTTTGATATACTAACTTCCTTTCTTGTGGATGTACACCAAGTGGGATTGCTGAATCATATAGTAACTAGGTATTTATACTTATTTATTTATTAGAGGTATGGTCTTGCTCTGTTGACCAGGCAGGAGTGCAGTGGTGAAATCACAGCTCACTGTAGCCTTGCACTCCTGGCTCAAGAAATCCTCCTGCCTCAGTCTCCTGAGTAGCTAGGCCTACAGATACACACCACCAGGCCCAGCCAAATTTTTAAAACTTTTTGTAGAGAGGTGAATCTCACCATATTTCACAGGCTGGTCTTGAACTTCTTATCTCAAATAATCCTTCCACCTTGGCTTTCCAAAACTCTAGGAATAGAGTCACTGCACCATATATACATTTAGTTGTTTGAAGAACCCCTATACTGTTTTCCATAGTGGCTATCCTAACTTACATTCCCACCAACAGTGTACGAACATTTCTATTTCTCCACATTCTCATCATCATCTGTTATTATTGGTGTTTCTTTAATATATATATTTTTTATTTTCTCCAGATCTCCCTTTAAGAAATAATTACTGGTCTTTTTAATAAAAGCCACTTTAACTAGTGTGAGTTAGTATGTCGTTGTGGTTTGATTTGCATTTTCTTCATTATTACTTATGTTGGACATTTTTCATGTACCTGTTGGCATACAAATGTACCATTTGTATGTCTTCTTTTGAGAAACGTCTATTCAGGTCTTTTATCCATTTTTAACTGCACTATTTGCTTTTTTGTATTTATTTGTTTAAGTTTCTTATATATTCTGGTTATTAATCTCTTGTAAAATGGATAGTTTGTAAATATTTTCTCACAATCTGTAGGTTATCTCTTTACTTTGTTGACTATTTCCTTTGCCAGGTAGCTTTTTAGTTTGATGTAATCTCATTTGTCAATTATTGCTGTTGTTGGCTGTGTTTCTGAGGTCTTACCCAGAAATCTTTGCCCAGACCAACGTCCAGAAGCATTTTCTCAATGTTTACTTCTGGTAGTTTCACAGTTTTAGGTCTTAGATTTAAGTCTTTTAACTATTTTGTTTTGATGTTCATATATGATGAAGATAGGGGTCTAGCTTCATTCTGCATGTCTTGTCCATTTTTCCCAGCATCATTTATTTAAGAAACTCACCTTTCCTCAATGGATGTTCTTGGCTTCTTTGTCAAGAATGAGTTGGCTGTAAATGCATGGATTTATATCTAGGTTCTCCATTCTTCTCCACTTGTCTATGTGTAAGTTTTATGCTAGTATCATGCACTTTGTTGAATATGGCTTAGTAGTGTATTTTGAAGTCAGGTAGTGTGATACCTCCAGCTTTATTCCTTTTCTCAGGATTGCCTTTGCTATCTGGGGTCTTTTGTGATTCCATACAAATTTTAGAATTTTTTTTCTGTTTCTGTGAAAAATGTCATTGGTATTTTAATAAGAATTGCATAGAATTTGTAGATAAGATTGGCTAGTGTTGATAGTTTGATAATATTCTTTCAATCCACAAGCATATCTTTCCATTTTTTGTGTGTCCTCTTCAATTTATTTAATCACTGTTTTTTATTTCAGCATATTATGGGGTTACAAATGTTTAGGTTACATATATTGCTTTTGCCCCACCTGAGTCAGAACTTCCAGATGGTGCACACTGCACCCGTTAGGTGTGAATATACCCATCCCTTCCTCCCCTCTCCCACCTGCCTGACACTCGATGAATGTTACTACTAAATGTGCACGTAGGTGTTGATCAGCTAATACCAATTTGATGGTGAGTACTTGTGGAGCTTGTTTTTCCATTCTTGTGATACTTCCACTTAGTAGAATGGGCTCCAGGTCTATCCAGGACAATACAAGGAATGCGAGATCACTATTGTTTTTTGTGGCTGAGCAGAACTCCATAGTATACAGGTTTGTAGTAGAAATATTTCACTTCTTTGGTTGAATTTATTACTAAGTATTGTATATTTTTGTAGCTATTGTAAATGGGATTGCTTTCTTGATTTCTTTTTCAGTTCACTGTTCACTGTTGGCATATATAAATGATACTGATTATCATATGGTAATTTTGATCCTGAAACTTTACCGAATTTGTTTATCAGTTCTAATATTTTTTGGTAGAGTCTTTAGGCTTTTCTTAATGTATCATCTGTGAACAGGACAATTTGGTTTCTTCCTTTTCAATTTGGATGCCCATTATATGTTTCTCTTGCCAAATTGCTCTAGCTACGACTTCCACTACTCTGTTGAATAAAAGTGGTGAAAGTAGTCATCCTTATCTCATTCTAGATTTTAGAGGAAAGCCTTGCAATTTTTCCCCGTTCAGTAGAATGTTAGCTGTGGGTTGGTCATACATGGTCTTTATTGTTTCGAAGTAAGTTTCTTCTCCACCCACTTTGTTGAGAGATTTTATTAGAAAGCTGTGTTGAATTTTTTCAAATCCTTTTTCAACATCTGTTGAAATGATCAGATAGTTTTTGTGTTTGATTCCGTTATTGTGATGTATCACATTATTGATTTGCATATGTTGATCCATCCTTGCATCTGTGCATGAATCTCACTTAATCATGGTCAATAATCTTTTTTTTTTTTTTTTTTTTGAGACAGAATTTCACTCTGTCTCCCCAAGGTAGAGTGCACTGGCATGATCATAGCTCACTACAATGTCAAACTCCTGGCCTCAAGCAATCCTTCTGCCTCAGTCTTCCAAGTAGCTGGGACTACAGGTGTATGCCACCACGCCCTGCTATTTTTTTCTATTTTTTCATAAAGATGGGATCTCACTCTCGCTCAGGCTGGTCTCAAATTTCTGATCTCAAGCGATCCTCCCACGTTGGCCTCCCAGAGTGCTAGGATTACAGGCATGAGCCACTGTACCAGGCTGTGAATAAACTTTTTAATGTTTTGTACTTGGTTTGCTAGTATTTTCTTGAGAATTTTTACGTTTGTGTTCATCAGGGATATTGATTTGTAGGGTTTTTTGTTGTTGTTGTTATCAGATTGTTATCTGGTTTTGGTATCATGGTAATGGTATCCTCAAAGAATGATTTTGGAAGTATTTCCTTCTGTTTAATTTTTTGGAATAGTTTGAGGAAAACTGGTGTTAGTTCTTCATTAAATATTTGGTAGAATTCATCAGGTCTTTGGCATTTCTTTGATGGGAGAATTTTTATTATTGTTTTTATATTGTTATTGTTATTCATCATGGGTCTGTTCAGATTTTTATATTTCTTCATGATTCAATGTTGGTATGTTGTATGTATTCAGAAATTATAAATTTCTTCTTTTTTTAATTTATTTGTATATATATCTTCAAAATAGTGTAATGATTCTTTGTATGTGTTATCAGTTATTATGTCTCCTTTTTGGTTTCAATTTTATTTTTTGTATCTTCTCTCTTTTTTGAAATTATTCTAGCTAAAGCTTTGTTGATTTTACTTATTTTTATTTTTTATTACTTTTGTTTTTATTTTATTTCAGAATATTACTGGGATACAAACATTTTGATCATGTAAATTGCTTTTGTACCATTTGAGTCAAAGTTGTAAATGTGCCCATCAACCAGATAGTGTGTATTATACCTGTTAGGTATGAATTTACCCATCCCCTGCTCATGCCTCCCACTCGCTTGATTTCCGATGAATGTTATTTATACATGTGCACATAAGTGTTGATAGATTAGTTCCAATTTAATGGTGAGTTCATGTGGTGTTCGTTTTTTCATTCTTGTGATACTTCACTTAGAATAATGGTCTCCAACTCCACCCAGGATAATACAAGGGGTATTAGTTCACCATTTTTTATGGCTGAAGAGTACTCCATGGTATACATATACCACATTTTGTTAATCCACTCATATTGTATGTTGATGGGCACTTGGGTTGTTTCCCAAGTCGAAATGTAGGAGTTGCAGTTAAAGTGTACAACCTGGTGCTATTGAATGCCCACTCTGATTTGGCATCTCCTTTGGCTGAGTTAAAGTGCAGAGTTTTGTGGTCTGGACTTGCTAGTTCCACCTCCTCTCTTTTTCTCTAGCTGCCCTCTGTGGCTTTTTTTCCCTTATAGACATTCACAGTGCTTCCTGTGGGTTGAGGCAGAAACATTTTTCCTACAAAGAAAAACAGACGATAAAGAAGAAGCTGGCTGTCAGTCTCAATCTCACTTTTTCCAGTGTAAAAACCATGAGTCTGGGAGGAATTTTTGGGGTGTGGTGGCTGGCAATTTGAGGAGGAGCATTGCAGATAGAGAAGTCTATTTCTATTACCATATGCTTGAGGTTTTTTTCCTTTACTTCTCTGTGGCTCCAGGGATTGCCTTAGCCTCAAATTTCAATTCTGTTTCTGGTATATTGCTGGTGATAATCTTGGTGCCAGATATTTGGTTTTGGCTTTTTGTGGAAGAGAGAGAATTCAGACTGCTTCTACTCCACCATTTTGGTGAAGTCACTCTCTCTTGTTTTTTAGCTGCTTTTAGAGTGAGTTTTGTTTTTTTTTTTTGTTTTTTTTTTGTCATATCAAATATTTTTAAAGTTAAAACAATGCAATTTATGAAACTTTTCTTTTATAGCTTTGGCTTTTTTGAATTGTCATCTTAAAGTTACATACTTTCTCCTTTATTGTTTAATATTTGTATAAATTTATCTCACTTTCATATCACAGGTTCAGTGCATAGTATGCATTGAAGAATAATTGATGAATGAATAAATAACAATGAATGGGAATATAGAGGCAGGAAGAAGCAAAGATGAAAAATCTACCATTATCAGGTGGTCTCTAGCCTAGGTGATAGAAATATAAATGAAATTAATTGGGAAGGAGTGAGATGTTCAAATATATCAAAGCTGGCCACATCTTGCAGATGAGTAAAGATCACAATTCTTAGACAAGAAAAATGCTTTAAGTCAGGTTGACAGCAGCGTGTTGACATTGAGTATTCTGTTAGGCTCATAGTAGGAGTCTACTCATGGCTTGGGTTGCAGAACAAATCCATCTCTAGAATGGTATTGTGATGACATAAACAGAATTCTGAGAGAACTACTGTGCAAGGGACTATAATAGTGAGATAATTGAATACATACCTTATACAAACAAAAGAAAGGGATACAAAAAAAGACCATAATTTAGTATGCAAGGGGGTACATGGGTTCAGCAAAGCTACAGATGTGAGTTATAGAGCAGAGATATTAAGTACAGGCCCCTCAAATAGTGTTGGGGGAGTCAAGGAACCACTGAAACATTTCTGTGAAGAGATAGGAAAGTGTCCTCAGAATTAAAATTATTAGGAAGAAAATCATTATGAAGAAAGAGGAAAAAAAGGTACCACAATATTGAAAAAGAATTGTGGTTTAGGAAAATATGTTACCTGGCAGTGAATTAATCTTTACAAAACTCATTATTAGAGCAGGTGCCCTTCCATAATTACATAATCAGTAATTATTTTTATGGTCTTAATATTCTATGTTTTAGAAACATAAGAAACAGCTAAAATCCATGGGCTTTAACACCTAGGGAAATACAGATAGTAAATAAGTAGAGAAATTAAAATTATCTGGATGTTAGTAGTGAATTCTGAAAGTACCTAACCCTCATTCAAATATGCTTTATCCTGAATTCTTTGGGAGGATGGGATTTGATTTCTGAGCAGAAAATCTGATGTAGCCAGAATTTTTTTTTTTAAAGTGTGAGGAAGGAAGGAAATAACTTTTAAGACATCGAGTCTTTTCAGAGTCACATTTGTGATTAAATTGAGCAATTTCAGCCTGCTGTTTTTTTTTTAAAAAGGACTATATAATGAAAAAATTATGCACGGAGTAAATAATAAAAGATGTGACTGGAGCGATTAAATGTTAAACAAACCTGCAGAAATCACAGCATGACAGCAAATTCCAGATGGCTGCAAAATCCCCAGGGTCCTTGAGGAGCTTTGAAAGGGTAAGCTGCGTGTCATCCAACAGATTTTCATCTCTGAAAGCCTATAAAGGAAGGAAGAAATGTTCCTGAAAACGCACAACTTCAAAGAACAGTTGTCGTGAACTCAGTGTGAGGGCTTGGCCTGTTCATGACCCAGTCACCCAAAAAACGGCCATGCCCAAGAGATCAGAATTGTTTTAACAAGACTTTTCTCCTCTGGCCTCAGTGCTATTCATTTGTTTTGCAGGTGTATCTAAAGACAATTCTGAAATTATCTTGCATTTTATTTTTTCCCCAGATTCATTGAGTTGTAATTGATAAAAATCGTTTGATTTAATTTGGTAAAAAAATGATGGTTTAATAGAAAACACATTGTGAAAAGATTATAACAATCAAGCTAATTAACTCATCCATCACCTCACATATTTATCTTTGCATTTGTGTGTGTGTTTGGAGAAGAAAATATGAACTCTCTTAGCAAATTTCAAGTATACAATACAGTATTATTAACTACAGTAGCCATGCTATACATTAGATCTCCAGAACTTATTTATAGTTATTTATATAACTGAAACTTTGTACCTTTGACCATTACCTCGCTATCCTGTTGGACACAACACTCCCCCTCACCTCACCCTCGCCATCACAGTTCTTGATAACCACCACTCTACTTTCTGCTTCTTTGAGTTTGACAGTTTTAGATACCACATATAAGTGAGATCATACAGTATTTGCTTTTCGTATCTGGCTTATTTAACTTATCAAAATGTCCTCTAGGTTCTTGCATGTTGTCACAAATGGTAGGATTTCCTTTTCTTTTAAGGCGGAATAATATTCCATTGTATACATAGCCCACATTTTCTTTATTAATTATTCCATTCCTTTCATTTCGATTGCTTTCATATCTTGGCTATTGTGAATAATGCTGCAATGAATATGGCAGGGCAGATATCTCTTTGAGATACTGATTTTATTTCCTTTGGATATGTATCTGTGTAGTTCCATATGGATTTTAAGATTGTTTTATCTTTCTCTTAAAAAATGCCATTAAAATTCTGATAGAGATTGCATTTGATCTGTAGATTACTTTGGGCAGTATGGACGTTTTAATATTAACCCTTCCACTTTACGTACAGAAAATATTTTTCGATTTTTGTGTCTTTTTCAGTTTCTTTCATTAATATCTTATAATTTTCAGTATACAGATATTTCGCTGCATCAGTTAAATTTATTCCTAATTATTTTACTTTTTTAATGCTATTGTAAATGGGATTGTTTTTCTAATTTCTTTCTCTGATAGTTTGTTTTAGTGTATAGAAATGATACTGAATTTTGTTTGTTGTTTTTGTATCTTGCAAAGTTATTGAATTTTTTTGTTTATTCCAATAGTTATTTTGTGGGGTCTTTATGGTTTTTTATACATAAGATCATGTCATCTGCAAAAAAGAGAAAGTTTTACTTTTTCCTTTCTGATTTGGGTGCCTTTTCTTTCTTTATCTTGCCTAATGCTTTCACTGGGACATCTAGTACTATGTTGAACAGAAGTGGCAAGAGTGGTCCCTCTTGTCTTGTTCCTGATCTTAGAGGAAAACATTTCAGCTTTTTACCATTAAGTATGATGTTAGCTGCTGGCTTGTCATAGATGATGTTATTGTGTTCAGGTACATTCCTTCTAATACCTAATTTGTTGACAATTTTTATCATGAAGGGTGTTGAATATTGTATAATGTTTTTCTGCATTATTGAAACAATCATATGATTTTTTGCCTTTATACGATTAACATGGTATATCCCATTATTGACTTGCATGTGTTGAAACATCCTTGTACCTTAAGGATAAATCTTATTTGATCATGGTGTATGATCCTTTTAATGTGTTATTGAATTTGGTTTGATGTCATTTTATTGAGAATTTTTGTATTTATGTTCAGCAGGGATATTGGCTTGTAATTTTCTTTTTTTATATTATCTTTGGATTTTATATTAGGGTAATTCTGGTCTCGTAAAATGAGTTTGGAAGTATTCCTTTGTCTTAATTTTTCTTTGAAGAGTCTGAGAAAAGCTAGCATTAATTCTTCTTTAAGTTTTTGATAGAATTCACCCCTAAAACCAACTGGTGCTTGACTTCTCTTTTTTAGGAGGTTTTTGATTACTGTTTCCATCTCCTTACTTTTTATTCTGCTGTTTAGATTTTCTATTTCTTCATGATTTAGTCTTGGTAATTATATGTGTCAAAGAATTTATTTCTTCTAGGTTATTCAATTCGTTGGAATATACTTATTCACAGTAGCCTCCAATGATCAGTTATATTTCTTTGGTATTAAGTATTTATTTATGATTTCCTTTTCAAATAAAGGAAAAAACATTCAGCAGGTTTTTGTCAGGGTCTTCAGTGGGTGTGGATCCTGCCTGGTAAAGCAGGAAAAACTTTGGGGCCCCTAGTGACACCTATGTAATTGATGTGGTACTCTGGGATTTGGAGGAGGCTCTGCTTCTTTGCTTGGTCTTTTGGCAGACAGGACTGTCTCATAGACCTTGGTCATTGTGGCTAACACTGGGACAAGGTTCCACTCCAGGGTCTGCAGTTGGGTCCACAGATGATAGATCTATTACTAGGTTTGTGGACAGGTGTAGCTCCCACCAGGTCCCTAGGAGATCTTCTACTGTATCATTGGGTACGTCCTTGGGCAAGTAGGACTACTTCTGGGCCATAGCCGATTGGGGATAAAGATGAATCACAGGGCCACTTCAGGATCCACAGTGAGATAGAGGTTAGCCGCCTACCTCTGAGGACATACATAGGCATGCGTTAAGGTTTCTGGTAGGCAAGAATGCTGCTGGACTATTGCTGAGAAGGACTGGAGTTGAGTTAATAAGCCTACTTCAGGATCTGCAGCTGACCAAGGTCAGTGGACTTTCCTCCAGAGGCAAAGAGAAATATGTCTTCCTCTGAGTCCCTGGGTAGCCAGATTATTCCTGGACCACATCTTTAATGGGCTGGAGCCAGGTCACAGATTGCATCAGGATCCACATCTGGTACCAAGGTTAGTAGGTCTGATACCTGAAGCATGGGTGAGTGTGATATGACTCCTCTTTGGTCCCTTCATAGATGGTGTTCGTGGCAGGACCAAAGCCAAATGAGGCTATGGCAAAGTCTACAAGAGAACACAGCTGTTTCTCAGTCTGTAGCCGGGATCACGGTCAATGAATCTGACACCTGTGCACTGGCCTGCCTTCTCAAAATGTCTTTCTCTGGTCTTAGGATCTACCAGGGTTTTGCAGTATACTAGCTGGATCCCAAAGCTTTACAAAGGCACTTTTTTCCATGGGTTGCTGCCAAATTATTTTTGCTGTGGGGGCTATGGGTATTGGTACTTTTATTCCTCTATCTTGCTGATGTAAGATCTTGCAATTTCATAACATTTTAATAAAGGCGATAGGGAAAAATGGGATTGGGTAAAGCAATCAAGACTTTGGGGCCCCCAAGTGAGATCTATGCAACTGATTTATGTGGTAACCTGGGATTTGTGGGAGGTTCTGCTTCTAGAAATATTTCTTCTACTAAAATCATTTAACTCTTATTTTTATGGAAAATAATTTTGCTGTATGAAATAATTGAAAAACAAAAAGTCTTTGGAAGAAGACAGACCTGATTTTGAATGTTGGGTCTGCCACTTTAGTGGTTCTATGCTTTTTAACTTCAATTTCTTATACTTTTAAAAAGGGGATAACAATGCCTATCTCAAGAGTCGTGACTATAAATGAAACATGCTACTCAATGCGCCTGACCCATTGTAAGCACTCAATAAATGTACTAATGCTAGTTTTTTCCCGTTCTATGTACTTGTGTGTATATGTTTGTTTCAAATTTCTAAATCACTGGTCCTCTCACACTTTGTCTCTAAAGTTTTACTCTGATGCAAAATGGTCACAATTTACATAATTTAAATACAACAGAATATGCTTATAATATGCATGATAACTGAATCTTACCTATCCATAATACACAAAGTGTGCAAGTGTGGCCACACACATACAAGCACAAACACATGTAACACAATAGCTGCATTTCAGGTGCTCAGTAGGCACATGTAACTTGTGGCTACCATATTGGAAGGGCAGGTTTAGAATATTAGAGACATGAATTTAAATTTGGATGGGAAATAAGTGTTTTTGCTGTGTTAGCTAGCTCAGAAAAATATTCTGCTATCTTTATAGTAATCCTATTCTATACCACTAACAAATTTGTTCTTCTTCTTTCAGAAAAATGCTTCTCACATTTTTTCTTACTTTCAAATTCTAACACCACTGGTACCCACTCATTTAGCCAACGTTCTTGTTTAGAAATTCATGAAAATAAAATAATCAGTTACCTTTTGCATCTTCCCAATAAGCACATACACATATGCATTCTGCCTTCTCTTGAAATATGAAAAAAAATGAACTGGTTTATCATTATTTAAGATAAATTTAATCAATTTTAAATTTATTCTTCTACCTAGTCAAGAATTCAATTCTTACTTACAATTATGTTCATTTTCTCCTTTAATTAATATTTTCTCTTCTCTGTAGGGAGCATTCTCACCAGCTGTCAAACATGCTCATTAGCTTTCCTCTTAAAGTTAATAAAAATGTAAAGACCCATGATCACACATCTGCTTATACCTACTGCCATATTTTGATGCTCCCTTTGACAATGAAACTCTGTTGATACTTACTACTTTTTCTCTCATGCCCCATATTCAATTCATAATAAAATTCTGTCAGGTTTAGTTGAAATATATATCCTGAATCCATCCATTTCTCTTCTCTTAACTTCCTCTGCCATTATCACATTAGAACAACACACCATAGCCTCTCTCTCTACAATTATAATAGCCCCGTGGTTGGTCTCCTTGCTTGCACCCAACATCTCATTCCTGGCTTCATCTCTGAAATCATCCATCAATCACTGCTCCAATATCATTGTTTTATTAACCAATGATTATATGCATGTATATGTATATGTTATATATATACACATATACATATATTTTATATTTATATATAAACATATATTTTATATATATGTGTATGTATGTGTGTGTGTATATATGTACATATATATATATATATATATGAGAGAGAAAAAGAGAGAGAGAGATTTTGTTAGCTACTTCTTTCCCACTGGAACAGAAGCTCCATGAGGGCATGTTCAATGTTCTATCTCTAGTGCTTAGAACATTGTTTTGCAAATGCTAGGTGGAAGAGAAAGAAAGGCTGTGAAGAGTTAAATTCCAGGCTTTGCTGTATTTGACACCATTCTGTCTAAGCAGCCTCATTTCTTGGCACACTCCCCCCTTGCTCCTTACACACAATACTTTCTCTTCTATCTTCTATCTCAGGAACTTTCTCATAGTTTCCTCTGCCCAGAAAAGTCTTCCTGGGTTCTTTTACTCTTTGTACTCTTTCAGTTCTATATGTAAATGCTAGTTTCTTAATATAGCTTTTGATCCTTAATCTAAAATGTCTCCTTCCCGTCATCTTTACTTAAAATGTACCATTACTTTTCTTCCATAGCCCTTATAAAAATTTTGACTCTATTGTTATTTGTATGATTATTTGTTTAGTAAACTGAAATCTTCATGAAGACAAGGATAATGTTATTTTTGTTCTTGCTATTTTTTTTAAATCTTTTTATTCCTAACATCTAAGGTTATGCTTTATATCAAACAAGTACTTAATATTACTCTAATAAAATCTGTACCTCCTTTTAGTTAGTCATATTCGAAAGCAATGTTAAAAGTAATCAATGCTATAAAGTAATTTAAGTCTTTGCTTAGGTCTCTGAAAGAGGCATCATGTGGGCAATTTCATTTCATGAACACATCTGCCTCCTGAATCATCATGGTAGTCACTCCAAATATCTTTCTCTTTCTGTATCTATCTATTATTTATATATTTCCTCCATGTTATGACTCAGCTCTTCAATAAATGGATGTTTAGTCTCTTTAGTATCATTTAAGATGTCTCAATATTCTAATCATCATTAATAATCTCCAAAAGGCTTTCAGATAAATCTAAAAACATCATTACTAATCTCCGGGAAGGTAGGTGTTTAAATGCTTATAAGTATTTGTCATTTTCAAAAATAAATGAATGGATGATTGATAGAACCACATTCTACATGTGACCCAATGTATTATAATGGACAAACATAAATTTGAAATCAGTTGGTCTTAGACTCAGACTCTTTCTATGGCACTTGCTAACTGCTAAACATTGAAAAGCTTATTAACCTCTTTAAAACTTAGTTTGTTCTGGTCTGTAAAATGGCAATATCTCCTATGTGCGCAGGATTGTGAGATATACATAAAATGATATTAAATTACTAGCAGATGGTTTAGACGTTAAAGTATAGTAGAAGCTCAACAAATATACTATGCTTCCTCTTTAAAAAGACATATAACCACATAAAAATTTGTGATTCTAGCTTTTAGCATTAGCACTATTTCAATTTTTAGAATTCTTTATATCAAATATCTATTAGTATAAGAATACAGCCCTAGGGAAATTGCATTTTTCCTTTCTTGAAGGGAAACTGAGACTTATCAGAAATTTTCTGTCACTGATCACAAACAAATTAGCCAAAAAGTTACAATATAACTTTTATAAATTTCCTGAGGAAAGTGCTCTTTTATTTAAATGTATGAATTTTTACAGATTATCTGTGTATGAGATACTTCCTATAATTTGATGAAGAAAACAATGTTATTCTTTTCTTCATTTTTACATTTATTTTTTAGCATCTGAAGAAAAAAAAGATACAACGAAATACCCAAGTCGTGTCTGTCTCTGAAGTTAAGAACAGCTAGACTCTCAGAGATGATTAGAATCTCCAGAAGGCTCAACATCACATAATTTATATTCCTTTGAACCTGAATTGAGTACTGATAGTGCTATTTATTCTGTATCTGAGATGACAATTGACAACCAGTAATTTCTCTGGGGTAAAACACATCCTTAAGAAACTTTGCATGCTAACAGTGAATTGCAGTACAGCAACAATAAAGACCTATCTTATTCTTAAAATTCCAGCAACAAATTAGATGAAAGATATGACGTTATAAAGTATACATTACAATATTTGTTACAGTGATAGAAGGTGAACTACACGTTATTGTAAAAAAAAATCCAATTTACTCCCTGTTGCCTTCAATTTTGGTTTGATAAGTGCTCAGTCTTGTGCTGGGTTTCAAGTCCCATCATTTATCTTTTAGAGCATGTACTTTAATGTCTCCTTGATGCAAATAAAACAATTTTTCCATTTAATATACTAAACATACTCATGTATGTTTGAGTTTACAAGGTGCAAATATATGAAAAGCTATTTCTGTTGTTAAAGATCTCTTTGACAGTGTGAAATCCATCCTGACTTTAAGTTTCAAACTATTTATTAAATCCTTATGTGTGTGACAAGAAGCATGCACACTAAAACTATTTCTAATATCCACACATACACACCATATAATTTCATGATCCATATCAAATTTATTTAAACAACTTCGAGTCAAAGTATTTAATTATTTACCACAAATAGTTTAATTAGATGTGTAAGCAAAAGTTTTCCATAGGCTGTAGTTATTTTACAATTTAAAATTAAAAATAAATCTTTTCCTAGCACTGCGAAATGTTAGTTCTATTTATTAATTCACTTCTAGACAATTATTCCAATGTAAAATATTATGTGTAAGAGCATCTTAGAAGCTAAATGTCAAAGTTTTAAAATAATTACAAGGACAGCCAGCTAATCTTATCATATGAAGCACATTTCTTTATTGACATCCTTTCCAAAATTTTCAACAAAAAGATAGTAAATGAATAAGAAGGTCTGTATTCTATAATGCATAGAGAATAGAGAGGAATAGAAAGCAGGTGAAATAGATAAAAAAAATGTTAAGAGATGGAAAATGTATGAATGACTGACTATCTGACTTTCGAGAGTAGAGAAAGATGAAATCTAGATCCTGACTTAAGAGATGGTTAATAATGTCCAATTCAGTGCACAACAAAATACTCAAAAAGAGATTGAAAATGAAGGCAACTGGTGCCTCTGATAGGGTTTCCAGGTAAAATAGAAAACACCTGATTAAATTTGAAAATAGGAACTTTTTTAGTACAAGCATATCCCAAATATTACATGGGAGGTACTTATGCTATATAAAACAAAATCAGTTTACCTGAAATTCAAATATAACTGAGCATCCTCTAATTTTATATGCCAAATCTTTCAACCTACTTTGAAAGTAAGTTGTGAAGTGGTGCAGAAATTTGTATAAAGATTATCTGAAAGTGGATATAATAAGCAGTGTAATTTCTAGATCTACTGTCTCATCCCACCCATAGAGGAAATTATCCCACTGCAACCAAAAAGGCAATGGAGCTTTAGTCCCTGAAGAAACTGAACCAGAGAGACTGGATTTAGAGATAAGCACTCTGTACAACATATGAGGGTTGAGTCATCATTCTAAAAACACTGGGAATAAGTGAAAATCTAGATAACAAAAAGAAAGACCTCCTAGCATCTTTCCACACTCAGATTATAAATTCTAGGAGGTGGAATTACTTACACCCACCCTCATAAAGCAAGAGATTAGGGATCCCTTTGGTGAACATTACTGCCCCAAAATCCTCAAATACTGATTTTTGGGCTCATCGAAGTGTCCCAGCTCTCTTCCTTTGTGACTGCCCCACAGTAAAACTGAGATATTAACAAAGTCAACTCATGCTTACAGAAATTTGTTAAGAGTTTTAGTATCTCTCTTTAAAATAAGAAAGACTGACAAATATTCCTCTATTTATTTATTGATTTATTCACCAATATTTGTTGATCTATACACTGTTCTAGACACTAAGGATATCTTAGTAAACAAAAGATCAAAATATATTTGACAAAACTTCTAACATGAAAAAAACAAATAGAAAAAACAAAGTAAAAAGAAAGAAAGATACATAATAAATAATATAAAAAATCTATGGTTAGTATACTCAGAAAAGTGAGAAGATATTTGGATTACCATCTGATCTGTGAAAAAGCATACAAAACATACACCGGGGAAAAGAATCCCTATTCAATAAACGGCGCTGAGAAAATTGGATAGCCACATGTAGAAGACTGAAACAGAATCTGCACCTCTCACCACTCACAAAAATTATTTCGCAATGAATAACAGGCTTAAACTTCAGACATAAAATTATAAGAATTCTAGAAGAAAATGTTGGAAGAACTCTTCTAGATATCGGCCTAGGGAAAGAATTTATGAAGAAGACCCCAAAGGCCATAACTGCAACAACAAAAATTAATGAATAGGACTTGATTAAACTAAAAAGCTTCTGTACAGCCAAAGAAACAATCAATAGAGTAAATAGACAGCCTAAAGAATGGGACAATATATTTGCATACTATACATCTGATAAAGAGCCAATAACCAGAATCTACAAAGAACTCAAGCCAATCATCAAGAAAACATCAAACAGCCCCATAAAAAAGTGGGCAAAAGACATGAACAGAAGCTTTTAAAAAAAGATAGACTAATGGCCAATAAACATATGAAAAAATGCTCAAAATCTCTAATCATCAGGGAAATGCAAATCAAAACCACAATTAGATAGTACCTAACCCCAGTGAGAATGACTTATATCAAAAATCCCAAACAACAAATTCTGGCATGGATGCAGAGAGAGGGGAACACTTATACACTCTTGGTAGGACTGCAAACTAATACAACCTCTTTGGAAAATACTATGGAGATGACTGAAAGAGCTAAAAGTAGACCTACTATTTAATCGAGCAATCCCACTATTGGGTATTTACCCAAAGGAAAAAAATCATCTTATCAAAAGACACCTGCACGTGAATGCTTATTGTAGCACAATTCACAATTACAAAGAAGTGGAATCAACCCAAGTGCCCATCAATACATGAGTGGATTATGAAATGTAGTATATGTATACTACGGAGTACTCTGAAGCCATAAAAAACGTGAACTATTATCTTTTGTAATAACCTGGATGGAAATAGAGACAATTCTTCTAAACGAAGTAACACAAGAATGGAAAAAGAAATACCACATATACTTGGTATTAAATTGAAACCAATCGATCAATACCATGAGCACATATGGTAGTAAAACTCAACAGAAACCAAGAAGGTGGAAGGGGAGAGAAGGGGCAGGGTAGATTTACACCTAATGGGTACAATGCATGCTATCTTAGTGATGGGCACACTTATAACTTTGACTCAAACTGCACAAAAGCAAGCCATGTAATCAAATCATGTGTACCCCTGTAATATTCTGAAATTAAAAAAAAAAAAAACTTCTAGCCAAGGTCACATGGCTGGTAAAGATACAAGTAAGATTAAAACCTTGTTGTCTGGCTTCAGAGCCCAGGCTCTAACCCATTATACTACTCTGTTTCTATAGAGTATAGGTAGGGGCCTAACAATGGATAAGATTTAGCAGAGAAGAAGGAAGGATTCTTAAAAAAAAAAAAAAATAAAGGTGATATTTCGTTTTGTCCCAATACAAAAACAGTTTATTATTACAAAGGAATATTAAGACAGTAAAAAGTCTTTGGAAATTAAAAAGAATAACATTATAGTAGCAAACTTTTAAAAGTAGTAATAGAGTTGGGAAAATACTACATAAAGAAGAATACAATTAGGACAATTGGGGAATAAAAGAAAACATGTTAGGAAAATTAGTCCAACCAACATAAGTTACAAAAAGAGGGAAAAAAGAGAAAATTAGAGAGTAGAAAATTATCAAAAAATTACAGAAAAAATACAATTTCAGAAGTAAAGAATATGAGTTTGCACATAAAAATGTAGGTCAAATGTTCAAAACAATAAATAAGAAAACACAAAGTAACATAATTTGTGAGATTGTACAATAGGGTTAAAATAATCCCAATACATTCCAAAGTGAGAAAAAAATGTTCATATATGCATTTGTAATACCAGAATTAGAATGACATTGGACTTCTCAATAGCAGCAAAAGAAGCTGGCATAGCAATAATTAATGCCTTAAAAAATCTAGGGAAATTTATTTGCAACCGAAAAATGTAAATCCAGGCAAGCTAGCAATAAAGTATGAAAATAAAATATTTTGAGATTTGTTTTCAGCTTTGAAGATTTCGAACACTTATCTGCAATGCATCATTTCTCTGCAAGAAATTTAAGGATATTAAGTCTTTTTATAGCAAAGCACAATAATAATGTATGTAGAATAAATAGAATTATAAACTTATTTGGTAATAGCTATTTCATATCAAAACAGATAAAAAATTAAAAGGGATTTCCTCTGGAGTTCGAAATGCGAGTGTATTGTTTAGTGCAAGGAATTGTGTTACTTTTTGTTTTGGGGGGTTTTTATCTTTTTTTTTTTTTGCTTATCTTTTGGGACCTTAGAATACTCTGCCTGTTTATATATAAACAATACTGTGGTAAAAACACAAATAAACAAAAAAATTCATAGTGGACTACATGATCCAATTACCTTTCTTAACAGAATAAGGAACTCAAGTAAACATTGCATAAATTGGAGCCATGGAATTCCAATTATCTCTTGGAATCGATTTATGCAGTTTGGATAAAACATTTGTTTAGCCATGACTTTAATTACTTGAGTAAAATAATGCTAACAAAGCAATGTAAGAAAAATTCAAAGATTCATATAATCTCTAAAGCAAAAAGTCAATAAAAACGTATCTCCTGGAGGTATACAATTTACTAAACTTCTTAAATGCACTCCGTAGTCATTTAGTCACAGGAATACAGTGGAGTGACATGTTGCTTAACACCCTTCACAGATCTAAGTTCCTTAGTTCCAAACATCACTCCTTGGTGGTGAAATTGTGTCAGTTAATTGCAGGCTTAATGATTAAAGTGGAAGTGATTTCCAGTGTAATGATGAAAAGGTAATTAATAATAGGTCCTACAAAGGAAATCAAGCAGGAAATCTCTAACATTATTTAAAAAGAAAAGCAAAATAAAAATTATTGCAAAGGACCGAGACAGTTTTACGCTGCTCCAGTTACCCCAAAGTAGTAATTACTTGGAAAGATACATCAACCTAAAGTGTACTCTGATTGACATGAGCAACAAATGGCTTCTTTCCCTCTTTTCAAAAATTGTCACTTGAAATTTATCCATAGAAAGACAAAGCACAGTTAGAAGCATCTTTATTTATATCAAGTATTTTTGGTAAATAGATCCTTGGCTAACTTCTTTAGTAAAGCTTTGGCCAGACTCCTTCCCCGTTCTTTATATGGCTCCCACACATTTCATTTATTCTGTGGATAATTTGGTAACAGTGAATGTGCTCCTCTAGGACATTGGGGAAATTAGGAAAAAGCTGGTATTCCTATCATGCTTCTTACTATACAATAAAGCTAGAGTAATAATTTGTGGTAGAAACAACTCTTTCACTGCAAGGGGTTTATATCCAAATAGAAAGTATAGACATAAGATTTTCTGATGCTGTCCGGGAGTCTACAAGAGGGAAAGAAAGGAGGTCTGCCATGGGGAGGAGTAGACAACAGATACAAAAATAAGGATGAGGCTACTCTCCAGCACAAAGTGTTAATCATTCAATCATATTTTTAAAAATAATAAATTGTGACTGTTATGCAAACATTTAGCATCTCTATGAGAAAATTATTGTTACTCTGGAAATTTTACTCAGTCATCCAAAAAAAATTCATTCAGAAATATTCATTTATAAATTTTTATTGAGCTGTCACTATGTATCAGGCATTTTTTTAAGTGCTAGGAACAAAACTGTGCACTAAGAGACAATATCCCCTGCTCTGCTCAAGCTTACATTTTAATGAGGGGAGAGGAAGATTGACAATAAATCATAAAAATAAAGTATATATTATGCAAGATGAAGTGCAAAACAATACCAGGAAAAACCGGAGGATATTTCAATAATTCAATCAATGTATGTTGGTTGCTTGGCCCAAGGTAAAGGGGATATAAAAGTCAGTAACAGGGTAGTTATCTGGTTGTAAAAAATTTTTAATAAAGACAATTTACTAAGACCATTGATTCATTATCTTTATTCAAGGAAAATATTTTGGATGAGTAGATGTTGATCTTAAAACAGTTTTTAGGATGAGTTGATATTGACATTAAAAATTTGGCTTGTAGGTCTACAATTCCAAATTTCCTAAGAGCTGGCAATAAATTTAGAATTGCAGAATTTGCCCAAGTCCTTTATACATGAATTCATTAGTCTGTCCCTATTCCTTTGTTGGAAACTAGAGTTTTACAGCTTTGAACCTCCTCTGAGTAAAGTTGTATCCCTAAAACTTGCTTGTTTATAACCACCACCTAGATTGCTTATCAATATTGTCAATTTTTGAGCTTCACTGCAGACTCAATGAGTCAGCAACTTTATATATGGAACAAAATGCCAGTTTTAATAAGCGTCCCAGGTTATTCACACATACCTGAATGTCAGACAACCACTCGTTTGCTAATGTGATAAGATATAATGAAAAAATCCTTAGTCTTTCTGTTTATACTCTCATATATTTAACAATCTCAGTACAATATCAATAAAGTTCTATCTTTCTAATCTTATAATCCTCCATACATTTATTTATAATCAGGGAATTATCAAGAACATAAAAAAAAAGGATAACCAATAGTGCCCCTCATTTTCATGGGCATCTTTCATGGCCCTGTGATTCACTCTGTGATGATGCCAAGTATTGCATAAGCTTATATTCTCACCAAAGATAAGGGGTCCATGTTTATATATATATTTGATTTTAGAGAATAATCCTTTGCAAACTAGAAGCCAGAAGTGAGATATACAATTTACAGAGCCAAGATTACAATTCAAGCTCTCTTAACATCAATGTAAATATTTGCATGTAATTTAAACTAGCTATCACTTCTTGATTTGAATGTACTAAACTGAATTTTATTAATTCAGTTTGTATTAATATTTTTAGAGGAAAAGAAAATTTTAGTATTTGAAAGGAAAAATCCAATAATCTGAGTGAATATCTAAATTTAAGGTTTTCACTTTTGGCTATCGAATAACTACTATTTAATACTACTACTACCATACACACAAACACAAATTCACAAAATAATATATTTCATAGTATCAAGAGTTCATTTAGCATAGTATAATAATTTTATTAAAATGTAAAAGAATAAGTGTGCCAGACTAGAAACAGATGGCTTTATGAGTTTTATATACCTAATTGGTCTAATGGCTTTAAAATACTTAATATAGCTCTTCTATAAGTTTTCAGATTTATAAAATAGCTGAGAGTTTACCTTACAAATGAAAATATTATAAAATCACTTTTCAAAATGAAAGAAGTCCTATACTGACATCTATTATATAAGTTTACAACAGCCTTAACATCAATTATGAATTTAATCCTTGTTAATAATTTGAAACACACACAGACAAGACCTCATCATATACACATGCCCATACACAACTGCTGGCAGATTATTGAGAATGCAATTTCCTGGCATAAAAGATATGTTTACAGCAAACTAAGAGATCCTTAAGGGCAATAATGGGTGCTTTTTAAACCCTCATGTACAACATAGTGACCACAATGAATATTGACTTGGCATTTAATAAATATTTGTGATGACAGAATAAATGAATTGTCAGATCTACATTCTCGACTGAAAACTAAGGTGACTTCTTCACCATGTACTTGAATAAGAAGATGTTTAATTAGAAACTTGATCAAGATGTTGGTTCAATAGTTTTTAGGCACTGAAATATAATAACCAGATCAATTTATCACTAGACCACTATTTATGATCCAGCATGATTTGTCCAGTATTGAGAACTAATGACTTCTTCTGGCATAGACCTTCAGATTCAAAAACAATCTATTTACAGGCATCAGGCTGACATCCAATTTTAGGTCCTACAGAAACACATTAGAGAAAATGACTGTTTTTTTAAGAATTGTTTTCCCTGACATGTGTTGCAGTGTGATATTTACACTGCTGTCTGTGCTCATTATGGATTGCATTGATTACACAGCAGGAGTGTCAGCATAACTGAGTGGTTTATTCTTCCATGGGACTGCAGCACAAACGAGGTAGTCTAGCTTACCTCAATGTGTCCTGATTGCCTCAGAAAAATTTTGACAAATAAAATCCAAACAATGTTTCCTGCCTCTGATTTAACCATATGTACCACTCCTCGTCCCAAGCCAGGGTCATTGTAGGGACTTTTATTAATTAGTTGTGGAAATCAAAAGGTAAGGGAATGATATACTATTGCTAAAAAATAGACTAACAGAAGGTTAAACCGTGTTTTTACAAAATCAGGCAATCCAAACTTATTTCAGTGAATTGAAGCTCTAAATATCTGGTGTAACATTTAAAAACATTTTTAAATAAATAAGAATTGCAAAATAATAAGACTTTTACAATTTTATATGAAAGAGCTTTTATGATCTTTAGTAAAAAAATAAATAAATAAATAAAGAGAAGATAATAAAGGGAAGATCCTAAGGGAAAAGTCTGGTGTATTTGACTATGTTATAGTATCAAAAGACATCATTCAAAGATAGAAAATAAAAGCTACGAGGTGGGAGAAGGTATTCATATCACATAAAACAGACAAACACTTAGTATATATAAGAAGTTTTTAGCAATCAACAAGAAAAATAGGAAAATGATATTTCAGTATTTCATAAAAGGGGACAAAAAGGTTAGCTAGTGGCCAGTAAGTATAAGGCCATGAAATGTAAATTAGAGCAAAATGTAATAGCATTACTATCCAAAGAATGGCTAAAAGGAAAAAGACTGACAAGAAGAGGTATAGCAAGGATGTAGAACAAGGGAAGCTCTTTTGTATTGCCGGAGATAGAGAAAATCAATACATCTACTTTGTAAAAATGTTTAGCATCATATGCTAAAGATGCACACACACGGCTTCTCCTGCTTAGCATCCCACGCCTAGAAATATAATCAACAAAAATGTGTGTTCATATGTACCAAGAGACATTCACAATAATGATCATAGCTCCATTATTTGTAATAGTCAAAAATTGGAAACAAGATATCCACTAACAGTAAAAATGGATAAAGTAATGTATACATATAGTGGAATATACACAAAAATAAAAATAAACTACACCATTACACAACATGAATGAATCCCACAAACATAATGGTTATTACGAAGCTCAAATATAAAAGATTATATACTATACAATCTCGGTTCATTGAGTTCCATCAAAAACACAATAAATTAAACACCAGGTTTTGTGATTCATATTATAACAAGCAATAGTAAAATTATGAAAATAAAAAAAAAATAAAATTGATCACCATATCAGTACATTTAGTTATTATTCTTATTTAGGGAGGTAGTTGTTTCGGATAACTTCTACAGGGCTGTTAATTTCTCTTTCTTGACCTGACTCATGGAATAGTTACATGAGTGTTCAGTTTATAATAACTTCTTGACATAGCACAGTGGCTCAAGCCTTAAACCCAGGAATTCATGCCACTACCCTCCAATCTGGATAATAGAATGAGACTCTGTCTTTAAAATAATAAAGAATAAAAAAAATCCTTAAATCTTACAACTGTTTTACAGGCTTCTCTACATGTGTTATTTTACAACATAAAAGGTTAAAATATACAAATGCTTGATACATATATTTTAAAACTTAGACTTTATTAGTTACCAAATCAACTCTATCAGTAAAATATCAATTTTACATGTTTAATTTATTAAAAATTCAATCATTATAATACTGGAGATTGTGTGATGGTATCAGTATTACCAAATACTGTTAGTGGATATGCTCATCAAAAAAAAATTCTGGAAAACAATTGACAATCTCTTACAAGTATTTTAACATAATAAGCACGATATGTGCTTTATTTTTAATAATTTCTATTCTAGAAATTTTCTTAAGGAATTAATCCATAATGAGAAAAATTATATAAAATAGATTAATCATTGTATAATGTATAGAAGCAGCATTGAAAACTAAACAACTATCTAACAATAAGGGATATTCAAATTAATTAAGTAGACATTTGGATTATTTTTATGTTTTTACAATATTGAATATAAAAAAATCTTTTCTTAAAACATGCTGAAATGTTAACTTTGACTCACTCTGGGCAGTGTAAATATGGCATATTTTTCTTTCATACTTACTTTTTGTTCTTCCATACAGCAATAAGCAAACTAGATTCATCTGATAATTCTTTTATGTTTTACTTTTTAATTCCCAATCTGAATATATTTTATTTCTTTTTCTTGGCTTATAACACTGTCTAGAACCTCTGGAACAAACTTGAATGAAAGTGGCAAGAGTAGATGTCCTTGACTTTTTCTTGATCTTAGGGGAAAACATTATCTTTCACTACTAAGTTAGATGTAAGTTTTTCATAGAGTCTTTTATAAGGTTAGAAATTTTTCTTCTAGTCCAAGTTTATTGAGAGTTTTTCTGATAAATGCACATTGGGTTTTAAAAATGCTTTTTCTCTATATTTAGATAAGCATGTGATTTTTATCCTTTATTCTATGGTGTATAAATTAATTGTATTTCAAAGATTAAACTAAACAAATTCCTTAGATAAATTCTACTTGTTCATAATGTACAATCCTTAATATGCTCCTAAATTTATTATGCTAATATTTTATTGATGATTTTTACATCTATATTCCTGAGGGATTTTGATCTCTGGTTTTCTTTTCTTTTAGGGACTTTATCTAGTCTTACTTCTAAGGTAAATTTGGTCTTACAGAATAAATTGTAAGTGTTTCTTCCTCTTCTAGTTTCTGAAAGAGTTCTTAGTATTTTTTTTTTTTTTTTTTTTTGAGACAGAGTCTTGCTCTGTTGCCTGGGCTAGAGTGCCGTGGTGTCAGCCTAGCTCACAGCAACCTCAAACTCCTGGGCTCAAGCAATCCTACTGCCCCAGCCTCCCAAGTAGCTGGGACTACAGGCATGCACCACCATGCATGCCCGGCTAATTTTATTTATTTATATATCTATATCTATATATATCTATATATATATTTTTTAGTTGTCCAGATTATTTCTTTCTATGTTTTTTAGTAGAGATGGGGTCTTGCTCTTGCTCAGGCTGGTCTCGAACTCCTTACCTTGAGCGATCCACCCGCCTTGGCCTCCCAGAGTGCTAGGATTACAAGCGTGAGCCATCGCGCGTGGCCAAGTTCTTAGTATTTTAGAGCTGAAACTTTTCAGAACTATCATGAAGTAGCTGTGGTGAGGGCAAACTGGAAGTAAAAAGTATGGGATGAATCTCTTGAGGTAAGGCTTTCCAGAGCTCAGAGCTATGAAACCACCAAATGACGACATTGGGACTAATCCTCTTAAAATGGCAGGCAGGGGAGGGAAGCTGACAAAAGACATTAACTATGACTAGTAAACAGAAGAAAAGTTTCAGCTGTGATTGACGTCAGCAAATTCTAGCACAACTTCTCCATAGTGATTAGGCAATATGAAGATATTTGGGCCAGAAGCCACTTTGACTAGGAAGAGGGAAGAGGTTTTCTTTTGATATGGGATAACAGCACTAACAAGCCTTAAATTTGAATTACCTAATCATAGATCTGGAAATGTTCAACCAAAAGATGTTGTTTAACCCACAAAATTCCATGTTATCTTTAGTTATCAAATTTAATTTCTCCTCTCATTTCATCCCTACAAGCTGTAGGAAAAAAATAGAAAGGTTACAAATTTTTTTTGACTTCTGAGGTATATAAGTTATAACATTCTCTAGTTTTACTTTCCCTATAAAATATGTTACAAAACCTTAATTTTGTGGGGATTGGCTTTTTTTTTTTTTTTTGATGAATGGATCAGATTGACTGAGACCAATGCAGAGGACCAAAATCTGGAGCTCATGGAAACCTGTAAAACAGCTTGAATGTACATGATTGCATTAGAACACATCCTTCTGGGAACATGTTGCATCCATAGTGGCAGGGGAAAGTGTAGGGATGTTTTTCCTAAGAAGTTTAAATTACTCAGCATATCATTAATGTACATTTTCAGACATATTAAATCAAATTAAATGCATAATAGAGCATTATTTTAGTAAGCAATGCTTAGTGGTCTAAACAATCAATTGTCACAAATCCTAAACAATCTTATTACATTTGAAAATATTTGCAATTTGATCTAAACATAATTTGTCTCCTCAAGTTGACTATTCTAGAAGTATTTTTTAAATAGATATGATCTGAATCTTATTCAGTATGAGCAACAGAATACCAAATAATTTTTAATGAAAATCAATCTCTTTCAGATAGATCCATTTATTTTAAAGAGTAGTTTACATTGGATGTTTCCTTATTGATTTTCTTTCTTGATGACCTGTCCAAAGTAGTCCCTTACTATGATTGTTTTTCAGGATATCTCTTCATTAGATGTAGTAATATTTGCTTTATATTTTCAGGTGCTCCATGTTGGGAGAATTTAAATTTACAATTGTCACATTCTCTTAATGAATTGACCCTATTATCATTGCATAATGACTTTATATCTTTTATAGACTATTTTCTTAAAGTCTGTTCTATGTGATATATTTATTTCAGAGTATAACTACTGCTTTCTTTTGATTTATATTTGCATGTTATATATTTTTTCTTCCTTTTATTTTCAGTTTATGTGTGTCCTTATGGATAAAGTGAGTCTCATGTAGGCAGCACACATTTGGGTCTTTAAAAAAAAAAAATCTATTCAGGCACTCTGTGCCTTTTGATTAGATAATTTGATCCATTTACATTTATGGTTATTTTTGATAGATATGAACTACTGTACTCATTTAGCTAATTGTTTTTAGTTGTTTTGTTGATTCTTTTTCTTTTTTTCTTTTTTTTTTTTTTTTTTTTTGATCCTTGTTGCTTTATTCCTCTCTTGCTGCTGTCTTCCTTTGTGGCTAAGTGATTTTTTTCTAGTGGTACGTTGGTATGTTTTGAATTCTTTGCTTTTTATTTGCGATCTGCTATAGGTTTTTGCTTTGTGATTACCATGAGACTTCCAAAAAGTATCTTATATAACAAGTTATTTTAAGCTGATGAAAAATTAAATTTGACTGCTAAAATATTTAAAAAAAAAAGTTCACTCTATACTTTTTCTCTTTTCCTCTCACATTTGGAATTTTTGATGTCACAATTTAATTTTTATATTATTTATCTCTTACTAAATTATTGTAGCTATTAGTATTTTTAATAACTTTGTCTTTTAACTTTCATACTGAAGATATAAGTGATTTACACACCACCATTATAGTATTACAGTATTGTGAATTTGACTGTGTACTCATTTTTAATAGTGAGTTTTATAGTTTCAGATGTTTTTGTGTTATTCATTAGGGTTCTTTTTTTCAGTGTGAAGAAATCCCTTTAGCATTTTTGCAAGACGGGTCTTGTGGTGATGAACTGTCTCAACTTTTCTTTATTTTTCCTATTCTGAAGGACAACTTTGCTGGGGGTAGTGTTCTCTGTTGTCAGGCTTTTTCCTTCAGCAATTTGATATATCTTCCCACTCTTTTCTGCCCTTTAAGGTTTCTGATGAGAAGTTTGCTTCTAGCCATATTGAAACACTCTTATATATTATTTGCTTCTTTTCTCTTACTGATTTCAGGATGCTTTTTTTGTCTTCCATCTTTCATAGTTTGATTATACAGTTTGAGCATCCTTAATTGAAAAATCTGAAATGTCATATGCTCCAAAATTTAAAACCTTTTGAGCATTGAAATGATGCTAAAAACAAATGCTCATTTGAGTATTTTAAATTTTGGATTTTTGGACAAGCAATGCTCAACTGGTATGTATCTGCATTCTAAAATAAAAATTAAAAAAAGAAAAAGAAAAAAACACTCCAAAATCCAAAATAATTTTTTTCTCAATCATTTTGGATAAAGGATATGTAACTTGAAATATTTCTTGATGTAGTCTAATTTGAATTGAATTTTATTGGATAACCCTCATTTTCCTGTAACTGAATATTTACATCTTCAAGTTTGGCAAATTTTCTGCTACTATTCTTTAAATAAGCTTTCTATCTGTGTATCTCTCTCTTCTCCTTCTTTATCTCCTATGACTCAAATATTTGCTCTTTCGGTGATGTCTCATAAGTTTCATAAGCTTTCTTCATTCATTTTTATTCCATTTTTTCTCCTTTTCATATTTTCAAATAAGTTGTCTTCAAGTTCATATTTTTTTTCTTTTGCCTAATCAATTCTGCTGTTGATGCTCTCTATGTAGTTTTTACTTTCTTATTTAAATTTTTGGCTCCAAATTTTCTGTTTGATTTATTGTTATTATTTCAAAATTTCTATTAAATTTCTCATTCTGGTCACTTATTTTCCTCATTTTACTGAATTGTTTCTCTGTATTTTCCTGAATTTTGATGAGATTACTTAAAACAATTTATTTGAATTTTTTGTCAGGCCATATGTACTTTATTTCCTTAGGGTCAGTCACTGGTGCCTTATTTGTCTGTTAGGTGATATCATATTTCCCTAGTTCTTAATCCTTACACTTATGAATCAATGTATGTGCATTCACATAAGTAGGTACTTATTCCAATATTCACAAGCTAACTTCTTACAGAAAATTCCTGTAGCTCGTGTGGCACTAGGGGATACCTGCTCAGAGCAGTGCAACCAGTGTGACACTGCAGTGAGCAATAAGCCTGGTATAGCTACAGCCAATATCAGAAGCCTGGGGCCTGCTTTGGCAGATGGGGTGCTGTGATGACCCAGAAGCCCAGGGCTGCTGAGGCCTGTATGCTGCTGCAGGCTGTCTAGGACCCCGGGTCTCTGATATTGGCCCTGTAGTCGTACAGACTGGAGATCAAGTTTACCACACAAGCTTTAAGCCTGGGGCTGGGTGGTCTCTTCTAGCACCAGGGCGCATCAAGAGGCTCAGTTTGTGGGTACTGGCCTAGAATATGGGGCCGTGGGGGTCTGCCTGCTGCTGGGTTTTACTGTGGCTGGCCCAGTTTTGGAGTTCTAGGCAAAGATCTATGCTCACTTTCCTCTCTTTGCAGTAAGCAAATCATATTTCTCTCTTTGATGACCTGCTTGGATTTGAGGGATGTTTGACAGGTATAATGTAAAGCTGTTCTTTCAATTCTCTTCAATGTGTCTTTTATTATTGTGCTATAACCACATACTGAATCTATCATATGGTTTTGCTAGCTCTTGTGAAGGTATTTTTTCATGTATAGATAGTTGCTCAAATTGATGTTTCAGTGGCAGGAATAATCACTGAAGCATCCTAATTTACCATCTTGCTGTGCTCCTCTCCCTATTTGAATTATTTTTAAGAGCCTGCTAATGTGAAAAACTTAACAGTTGAGACTTTAGATTTAATGTTTTATTATTTAATACAATTATATTTTGTCAAAAAATCATCCAAGCATGTGTTACACTAAATTTTTGTTATTCACTGTAAGATTAACCAGATGTATAATAATCTGTAATCAAGCATTATCTTCTCTTTGGGAACAGAATTAACAGATTTTAGAGTACTTGATAAAATTAAATGTCTACACGGTCAAACCAAAAACAAAACCCTCAAATGTCTTAGTTGATGCAAATTTTTAAAAAGCTATAAAACAGTTGCTGATATATTTTTATACTATTTGAATCAAATCAGTTAGTTATTTAAATTTGTAATATAAAATGAATGGAATTTAAGATCAGGCAATCCATGTTGCAATGTAAGTTCCTGCTACTTTCTGACTGAATGATATTTTATAAAGTTATTTATTTAAATGCTCTGATATTTATGTAACTATTTAACTCATTTTTTCCCACTTAATGTGAGGGTTGAAGACAAAACCGAATGAAACAGAAGAGGTTATATACAAAAGGAGAAATACCAACATGATCAAAGATTCCTCCTCTGCATAACTAAATTTTAGAAGATGATGTGGAAGTAACAACATTGTTTTGAACTATATCAGTGTACTTTGTACTTCATAATTATTTATGCTCAATACTAAGGAGAACCATCATTCAATAAAATTATGCATGATGGAATTTGACAAATAATGCACCCATAAGAATACAGAGAGATTCAAACTGTACTTGATTTAAGAATAAATATCCAAAAATATTCATTCTAATTTGGTGTTTTTTAATAGAGATATAACTATGTAGTGGTCACATACAATCCTATGGGGGAAAAAGAAAAACTGTCCCACTGGACACGTTTTTTACGTCCCACTGGACATGAAACTTTATGTTGCCAATTGTACTGGTATATGTCAATTTTATTGGGGTGGGGGAAATGGGGAAAAACAAACAAAAAATCACAACATGTGCTTTAAAAGTTCGAAAGAGAACATGCTGAAATATTAGTGCATTTTGTTATTTTTTGAACAGTTTCAAGACTTTGAATATTGTTCTTCTTTTTGTCCCTATTTTCCTAAACTGTCTTTAGTGAACATCAGTTAGTTTTTAATAAAACTCATTGATAAATATATGGGGGCATATATAAAGAATATTTATAATAAGTAATGCAAATTATTATAGAAATTTATAATTTTAAACAGTATTTAATTACAATTATAAATATTCTTCTCTTTGTTGATGATTACCCCATAATTGATTGCACACATAAAAATTAGTTTTATTCAGTTAAAAATAAGATATACTTCCTTGTATTTTCAAGCACAAAAATATCGTAACCCTTAGGTTCTGAGCTCGTCACATCTTCACCAGTCCACTTGTGCATTTAGTCTTGATCCACACACCTTAAGATTTGGAAACATCATGGTTCTCATTCAATTTGATGTATACTTCATAAAAGTATTTGTCAACAGTGCTTTCGAAGTGAATGATTAGGCAAATTCATCATGTACACTAAAATGAATTAGGTCAGTAGTGATGAAGGGACCATAGTTTACACTTGGCAATATAAACTAAATGGTTGAGTGGTTTCGTTTCACTCTGGTTTGCTAAGCAAGGATTTATCATTTTTTCCTTGCTTCTCCTTGTCATTGACAGGTAAAGAGCCAGAAGATTTAAGTTTATTTCCAAAATTTTCATTATTTTTTTAAAAAGAAATAAGGAAATAAACTGAATAAATTCAAACTAAAGTATTTACTTTATTCTAATTTGTTATATAGACAAATTTCTAAACGTAGACGAGACCTAGAAATTGGAGAGCATAAAAATCTACCCAGCCAGCTCAAATATGCTTTTTCCATTGAGAAATTTAGTTTCTGATTAAGTATTATAATAGTGTGATATAAAGTACTACACATCATTGGAAAATGCATTTATATTCCATTTTTAAATTGTCAAGTTACATCATTGTATCATATGGCTTACTACACAGAAATATTCATCTTCTACCCCTAATTCCTTGAGTTAACAATAATTTTAATTTTAAAAGTATATAAAATTGACAGTACCATGCACAGAGTAAAATTCATGGGGAATTAATAAGCTATATAAATCAGAAAGAATAGAATTGATAGGAAAAATGACAATAGTTAGCCACAGATGGAAATATGCAAAAGGGAGAATTGTTGTAGAGGTGGGAGAAAACCATTTACTCAGCCAAGAGTGAATGGATAGTATAGAGGGGACCCTGGGACAATCATCATTGTGATGAGGGAGCCCCACGTTCCAGAATGTGGGCCATGGAGCCCATACCATGCCTTTGTTATGCAGCAGGTAACAGTGACATTTACCTCCAGGATAAAGCAGTGCGTGTGAACAGAGACCAGAAAAAATAGGCTCTGTCCTTATGTAGCTAAAAACCATGGAGGACTGGAAGTAAGCCTCGATTTGTGGGATTTGCTGATTCCTATGGTGTAAATGTTTCCAACATAACCTACTTCATGCCAACACTGTGAAGTCCCTGAATGGAGAGTTGGGGAGAGGCACATGATTGGCTTCTGGACCCAGTGTAAGCTGCCTCCAGTATATCATCGACGGTTATATAACTGGTTGTTAATTTTCATTTACTTAGAAAATGCTTATTGTGCTCCTTATATATCAGGTATAGTCAGAGGTATTAAAGATGGTGGTGAACATAAGAGAAATGTCCCTGCTTTATGATACTTACATTCTAGTTGGGGTAGGCAAAAAACAAAAGTTAAAAAATAAATAATTTCAGATTTTTGATAAGTGTTTTGAATCAGTAAAATAGAGTGACTGGGGTATAGTGAGATTAATTTAGAACAATCAGGGCAAACCTCAGATTCCAGCAGATGTCCAAATGATAAGAACGAAACATGAAAAGTCTGGATTGAGTGTTTTAGGCAGAGAGAACAGAGGCCATATGGCATGAGCCAGTCTGGTGTGCCAGATATAGAAGAAAAAATGGTGGGTAGAGGCAGATAGTGAACAAGAGGGGAAGATGAAAATCAGAAAAATGGCAGAAGTTAGGTTACATAAAGCCTTATAGAGAATGGTGAGGAAGTTAATTATATTCCAAGGGCAAAGCGAAAACTTCTGAGGCTCTTAAGCAGGAGATTGACCTGAAATTGATATTTTGAGAGTACAATAAGAATAAACCAGGAAGATCAGTTGAGAGTCTACTCAATCACAGACCAGTAGAAGATATTTGTCACTCTTATGTCAGACAAAAGACTTCTGTCAAGAAGCCAAGAAATCTCACAGCTCAATACACAACTCAATTTAAAAATTAGCAAATGATTTGAACAGACACATCACAAAAGCAGAACTATGAATAACAAATGAGCACATGAAAAGGTGCTCATCATCATTAGTCTGTACACTATACATGTATTATGAAAAAATACAAATATAAATTATTGGAAAGGATATGGAGTAAAATGAAATTCTCATACACTGCATCCTACTAGGCATTTAGCAAAGAGAAAAGTAAACACATACCCACACAAATACTTGTACACATGGAATATTCATGGAAGCTTTAATTGTAATAACCAACACACTGGACACCAATGTCCACCAACAAATGAGTTGAATAAATAAATTTTAGTATATTCATATAATGAAATACTGCTAGTCAAGAAATTATGAATCTCAAAATAATTATGTCAAATGAAAGAAGTCAGGAAAAAAGACTACATATGGTATGATTTTATAAAAAGAAAATTATAAGAAATTCAAACCACCATAGTGACATAAAACAGATCCATGTTTGCCTCGTGATGGAGAGAAGGGAGAGATGCTTATAAAGGGACAGGAGATAGCTATGGACATTGATGGAAATGATTATCATCTTGATTGTGGTGAAGGTTACACGGTCATGTACGTATGTTTCAGCTGATCAAATAATACACTTTAAATATGTGCAGTTCATTGTACTTCAAATGTGCTTCAACGCGAACAGGAGGGAGAAAAGCATTGATTGCAGATACAAGCAAGAAATTATGATGACTTTGTCTGAAATGGTAATAGTTTTGCATGATGGTAAGTGTCAGATTGAAAATATATTTTAAGTTGAAGCTGACAGGAGTTCTAGATGGCTTAAAGGAGAAGAATTAGGAGAGATAAAAATGTATGCTGATTTAAGGGATATGTTTCAAGAGAGTGGTTCTTTGCTTTGGAATCTTTTGCTGCTTTTACCCTGTGTATCTATTGTGAGAAAGGTGTTTTTATATTCTTTAATTACAAAATAATTTTGGTTCATCTTCACTACAGGCATCTCTGCTAAATTAAGAGCCATCTCCTTAAAAAACAGTAAAATAGTAACTTAATCAAATTAATTTTCTGGCTTTTGTCGCAATTTATTATCCTTCCATTATAGATAGAGATGTAGGATTCTGAAATTTCTGAAACATTAATTGCACACTTGGCTATAAATGGATATGTGAACATATTACTCAAAAGAAATATTAGTCAGGGTCAAGTAAGAGAAGAAAATTAATCTCATATATAAAATATATAAGTTGATGCAGAAACATAGCAAAAGAAGTAATCCTTTTTTGGAAAGACTCAAAATTTATCTAGTATATCATATAATACTTTTAAAATAAGTGAACTACTTAATGTTTATAATGTTTGTTAGCATTAAAACTGTTTCACAAATAAAATGTTTTAATTTTGAAGAGTTTAAATAACATCCACAGGCAGTCTCACAGCTGGCATTTGATGGTGTTAGATTGAATTTGAGTCTTCAAATTCTTTCTATATCAAACTATCATTTTCTCTAGTACATTTGTTGTCATCTTAGAATATCATTTTGAAAAATTACTGTAGAACACTTTAATTTCAGGTCACTTTCTTTTTCCCTACTCCAGCATTAACTTTAATTTTCCTAGCATTAAAAACTTATCAGAAAGTAAGGTATTAGAATTGAGCTAGATTGTATTCTTTTTATCTCAATGACCAGAAAATGACAGAAGTAGTGTCCTCTTCCCTTAAGCCATCTTGCTAGGGGTCAGTAAGTACTTCATTGCTATTTTTTGCCTCAAAGCTAACAGGTGTCTGACTCTGGGTCCACATTTCATTTCTCCATCTCATGAGAAAGAGGAATAGTGTTTGTAAATCCTCTGTATTTTGAAGGCAGTATATACTACCATGGATGTGACGGTTTAATGCATTTGTAGAAGTCTTGACTGACTTCCAGCATTATGTGGCGGCCACAGCAAAAGAGTACAATCTGTGCTACAAGACATTCTGCCCCTCGATCCTTATAAACCAGTATATCCAAGACTACTGTGAATATCTGTGAAGGACAAAGTTGTTGGATAAGACCTTCAGAATTTCAAGAAAGGAGAATAAGAGTGGAGATCCTCAGGATTTTGGAGCATTGCTAAGGGCTTTTCAGAAAAACTAATCTCCTTTTGAGGAACAACACTTGTCTCAATACTGTGTCATGGTAGAGATCAAACATTTGACCTTAGAATAACAGATACTCAGCAAGTTGAGCCATTTATCATGAACTTTATGTTACCATATCCATCAGTTTCCAATATTGAGCACGTCTAGCATTTCATCATCAGGTAGAAGGCATCTCTGGCAAGGCCCAAAGGCAAAAGTAATTTGTTTCAAATCACCAGTATGCCTATTTCATTCTCACTGCCACCCTTTCTCCAACTTACTGTGATGACTTCATAGAAGATTTGCCATAACTAGTTAACTAAAAAATTTAGTCTGGTTTATAGATGGATTTGTGCAACATTCTAGGGACACTATATATTAATACCAGTGTATATAACCAGTAGAACATTATATACCATTCAGTGGTGGCCCTGAAGAAGATTAGGGAAGGAAACACTCTCAGTAGGAATAACCTCCCCAAGTATATGCAATTGTTTACACTGATTGTGGGCAATAACTAAGAGTTTAGCAAGATATTTATTGTTATGAAAGGAACTGGGTTGGTGAAATGCTGACAGAATTTTATAGAAATCTATGTAGAAGAATCTGTCAGAAAGGGACCAGGATATGGTAATATTTTCTCGTATGGGAACACTCATCAAGGTTTTCTCTAACATAAGGGAAACTCTCAATTTTCAAGTAACCAAAATAGCCCAGTGTGAATGTCAGTTTCTTTTCTCATTGCATGGGGCAATGTCTGCCCAGTGGGCTCATAAACAGAATGGCCATGATAGCAGAGGTGACTTCATGCACAGGCTCAATAATCAAGATATCCTCTGACTCAGGCTTATCTGGCTACTACCATTGCTGAGTGTATGACTGGCCATTACTAGTGACTCACCCATTTACTCAGATTTGAGAACATAGTCCAAGATACTAGTCCACCATCTGGCATGGTTAATTACATTTAATTTCTTCTAGAAATTTGTTTTACTGATTTGATATTGATCTGGATGTGGATTTACACTCTCTTTCTGCTTTGCTTTTGCCAAGAAGATCGTCTATGGACTTACTAAATGTCCTATTCACTGTCAAAGAATAGCATGTGTTTGTCCCAAATAAGTTATTTTACAGTGAGTGATGCTATAACTCCACAGTTTTTATGCATGGGATTCACTTATTAACGTGTGCCCCATCACCTAGAAGTACTAGATGCATAAAATGGTGGACTTATCAATTGAATTCTCACTTACAGTATGAGCTTGGAGGCATTATCTTATATTGTGAGATAGACTCTGAACTAATGAACAATGTAGTGCTTTTCCTCCATAGATTGGCACTTTTCTGACCTATTCAAAAACTATATTTTTTCCTATGCTTTTGAATTTTATTGGGTTAGAAATTTTAGTTCCAGTAAAAGTAAGAATATGATAGGTTATACTGTGGAAAAAAATAAATAAGCTCTCAAATATGTTTGGCATAACAAAGTGATTTATTTCAAATACACACATCACAGTCTGATGCAGGTCAGGCACTATTTCTCATATGGTAACTACAGCAACTAGCGTACATAGCCTCCAATTCCATTGCAGAAGTGGAGAAAATACTGTAGGTTCAAATGAGCTTCTTTTAAGGGCCATATCTGGAAACAGCTAATGTTACTTCTATCACCTTATAACCAAACCTCAGTCTCATGACCCTAACCAACTGCATAAAAACATGGACAAAGTCTTCCTGTCAGCCTTGAAAGAGGAAGCAAAATAGTAAGCATATAGCAAGGTCTCTGCCACAGAGCCCAAGGATGGAATATCTCTATATAGTAAGAAAACATTGATTTCATTGAACTGGAAGTCAAAATTGCCATTAATAGGCTCCTCATAGAACAGAAAAATAGGCCAATATGGCTTATAATGTTGGCTAGACTGATTGATACTGATCATACAGACATGTCATTATTTCTTTTCAATAGAGACATACATTTGGAATTTAGTGTTTCTTTTGAGATGTCTACTAATGCTTCCATATAAATATTAAAAGACATCTACGGCAAACTTCAGCAGGCAAGACCATAGTGCCAGATAAAACTCCTGGATAAGCTGAAATTCTTGTTGAAGGAAACATACAATGGACAGTGGAGAAAGAGAATTATGTAGAAGACCATCAGGACCATCTGAAAAATGAGCACTTTTATTCCTAAATGTATGTTCATTCTTGCTGTATCTTCTATATATTTTACATTTGAATGATTTTTATTTTTCTCTCCCTCCCTTTTCTACACTATTTTTTATAAGGTGACTATGAAAATTTACTTTACATTTTATGATAGATTGCAAGATCTCAAAATGGTACCTTGAAGAGGTAGTATAGGAACAGACATTACCTAGATATCTTAGACTTGGTGCTGAATGCCTGAAATTTAAAGTTTTCAACATTTCTGAAAGTGAGCAAATGATCATTTTTTTTTCAAGAAGAGTTTCATTAAGTTGCATGGAATCACTTTTCTGTTTGAAAAATTAAGTATAGAGAAAAGTTACATATTGATATTGAGGACATGATAGTGTATAGATATTTATCAAATTTTATGGTCAGCAGTATTTTTGAAAACTCTTCCATTCCATATTTAAGAGATTTATATAATTAAGTCCTACATGTCCAATAAGAAAGTTAGAAACTCATTTCCCTGGCTTTCTTGAACCTAGGTTACAGGTGTATAAGCTAGGTGTGTAACCAATGAAATGCAATGGCTTAAGGCCTTGATTTAGAAAAGTTGCATGAGGACATAGGTTCCTGCAGGAACCATCATTGGGTTGAGAGATAAAGAAGGCATCAAGCTCTGAGGTGCTGCCACTGTGGAGATTTTGATATCTGATGCACGGCATCACTGATGTGAGCTGTGTTGTCACTTCCTGGGCAATCAGCAGTCTAGTCATTTTTCATAAAGACATGCAGTGTGATATGGGCTTTTGTCCTTTCTGGAAAGTATCCAGATCTAATTCCTTCCTTCTGAATGTCAAGTGACTATGTACTATCCTTTATTGAGTGCTTTTTCTTTTTTAAGTAGCCAAAGTGGTTTTCTTGCTTGAATTTAAGTGTCCTGGCTGATATAATGTAGCTGAAATTTAGAGAAGCAAACTAACTTTCCCATGGTCTTTCCCCAGTAGATGGAAGGGTAAAAATAATTCCCATAATTCCAAAATGTGTTCTACCTCTGTGACTCACTGTGTCTCTTATACTATTTCAGGATTACAGTTTTACCTTTACTTTGGGTGTGTTTTATTTCAAGTCCTCCTGCCTCTCCCCCACCTCTTCCAAATCATATCAAGTTTCTAAGCACTAAAAGCCACTTGACATTTATGTTACTTGGGAATTTCAGGGCTGATATTTATTCCAAATTTACTTCCCATCTTCAGAAAGGAAATAAGGAAAGAATAATGTAATAAACAAGATGGGGGGAAAAAACGCAGTATGGTAATGGATGAGCAAATTACCAATTAACTAATTACCACCAGTTATAGTTTATCTTCATTGAAATGCTGGAACAAGTGTGATTGGCATTTGAATGTGAAGGGGAATGCATCCCATTTAGTGACTTAATAGAATATTCAGGGCAGATTTACAAATGTAATTCACTGTGCATTTAAACTATTTTGTTTTCCTCTTTGCCATCCAGAAACATTTGGGAAGAATAAGATTTCTTTTTCCGAGTGTGGAAATAGGTATTGTTTTTCTAGAATTTTGGTGTAAAGCCTTGCTGAGCAAAGTTCTGCTCATTTACTAATGGAATTTGGAAAGTATCTCCCAAAATATTACCAAATAATCAGGTAGGAAAGATTCAAAATAGAAACTGTGTTTTCCCAAAGTCTGTTTATTAGTAACTAAAAAACAATAATGTGAATACATTCTCCTGGTCAGTATCAAAGATACTTTGATTCTAGTAAGTGTGTAGTTGGTTATATGCATATGTTTTAGAACAGGAATATTGGGGAGAAAAAGGCAAAATGGCAGCCAAATGTATGTATAGAAGGAGTCCAATCAAATCTACAATGACTTTATAATGAAGTGGTGGGAAGTATTCAGTGTATTCAAACCTAGCTTAGCCTCGCTCCAAAAAAAGTTCTTACCCCATAGTATTTTTTACTTATTTATTTTTTATGTAGGGAGACACTGAGATTCTCAAGTAAGTAGTTGTGCAAAATAACTCATAAAAATCCTTCTGTTAGGATATGTGCACCAAAAACTGAATCTTGTCAAAACAAAAAAATAGCAGGTATTGGGCTGCTTGTAAGTATTGTTTTTTACTAACAGTAATATGCAAACTGTGTTTCTATACCAAGATCTGTGCTATATCCAGAAATAAAGAAATATAAATAAGCCAATTAGCCATGATAATTATAAATGTTTCACAATTCATTTGCTTAAACTACTAAAGGAGAACACACTTCACAGAGTAAATGACAGCCATAAAAACACAATAAAGATTTGACATTCTAATTCCTCACTCTGTCCTTTACTTCACCTTGGCATGCTTTAGGTAATACATTTTTCTAGTTTATATAAATTGAAAACATTCAGATGATAATGGCCCAAAATTCACAGGCATAATTAAAATTTTTTTGTAACTCTTTTATTGCGTATTTAACGTGGACTGCATCCCTAGATGATTTCCTACATCCTTCATGCTGCACAGTACTTATTGGCTTTCCTAGAGCAGGTACTCAGTAAGTACTTCTTTAATTAATGGATTATCAATTTCAATGAACATGACTATTAAGAACGTATCTACCTTCAATTAAAACTAAATTTACTTTACTTCATAAAATTCTTATTTTATGGTAAAGGTAAGCATGAGTATAGAATCCTCTGAAGTCTTACTAAATGTTCAATAAATCTTTCAAATTTGTCATTAAAATTTTTATTTATATCGATTAAATACACATTAGATGAAAGCAATCTTTGTTCAGTTAATTCAGATTACCATTCTCAAAGATAGTTATTTAAAATGTAGGTAAATCTATGTTTAATAAAATTCTCATTATTTTGGAATCAGTTCAAAATAATCTCATCTTGGAAGATGGTACCTGATCTACCCCACCCTAATGAGAAATTGCTACTTCTTTTGTGCTGACAAAGCACTCTGTTTATGGCTTTCTTCCAATCTGTTTCATACTGTAAGATAGTGAATTATTATTAAATAAGATGGAGATAATTGCATTTGCCAGAATTTTCGAGGGGTTTAGACAGGCAGAAATGCCTCGGGCATTGGAAAAGGGGGAGTTGGGTAGCAGAATGTGTCCCATGAGAGAATGAAGTAGAGCAGAGAACAAAGATACTCTTTCAAGGGTGCTCCATGTGGCAGATGGGTAACTAGGAGGGAGTGTGTGGGCTTTTGAAGACAGCTGAGTATTAATATTAAGTTTGGTGGTATTAATGTGGTTGAGGCTTTGCAGGGAACTCTAGGATTCTGTACTGTATACATCCAGTCAAGCTTAAGATTACTGTATACAAACAGTATATTGCATGTCCTATGGAAAATAGTAAAGGAGGCCAAGTTTCATTCAGGTTTGATGTGGACAGATCTAAAGCAAGATACAGGATCTCAGAACAAGAAGCGTGAGGAGCTGAGTAAGGCACAGAAATGTACCATTGGAATCATTGGCTCCTATGCAAAGACTTCTGGGTAGGTCTGGGCTTTGAGATACTTATCTGAGGGCACTTTTCCCTATGGCTGGACTGTACAGATCTTTAGCATTCTCATCATTTTCCTGTTGCTAGAATCAAAGTAGTGATTGCTTTTCAGGGTGGCATTTTAATGGAAATGTTTATATGCTTCCATAAGCAGAGCTCAAGTGTTTAAAGTGTCCCCTTAACTCTAATCCTTTATAGAAAAACTAGCTATTATGGTCTGAATGTTTGTGTCTCCTCAAGATTCATATGTTGAAATTATAACCCTCAAGGTATGGTATTAGGAGGTAGGGCCTTTTAGGAGGTGACTGAGCCCTGAGGGCAGGGACTTCATGAGTGGGATTAGTGCTCTTATAAAAGAGGTCCCAGAGAGCTCCCATGTGAGCTCCCTTCCACCATGTGAGGACACAGCAAGAAGGCACCATCTGTGAGGACGCATGCCCTCACCAGACACCGAATCTGCCAGCACCTTCCTCTTGGATCTCAGACTCCAGAATTAGAGAAATAAATTTCTGTTCTTTATAAGCTGCCCAGTTTATGGTATTTTCTTACATAGCCAAAAAAGACTAAGACACCAACTTTTTACTGATCTTTCTTCTTTCTCCCTAAGCCATTATATCAGAAGCAGAGGTTTATCTCTCTGTGGTTTACATCTCCTGAGACTAAACTAAGCAGTGAGAATTAGTGTTAAAATATTTACTCAATTGTTATACCTTATTAAAGAATACAAAATTTATCCTTCATATATATCAAAATATTCATCAAGAAAATGGTTTTAACTGGCAGCTGAATATTTTTGCACGTGAAAACATGGTTATTATAAATTGCAGTAAATCAAAAGTTTATAAATTAGTATGTTCTGTTTCAGTATATTGTGTACTTGCATCAAGAGCAAAGATTTTGACTCATGTAGTTGACTCCTCTAGTTCAAAATGCCAATCTCTGAACATGAATAGAATACTTATTGGAAGTAGAGATAATTTCCAACAGTGAAAAAGAACTCAAATCATTTGGGAATAAAAAACAACACAAGTATACAAAAAAAAAATAGCCATAATAACTGTGGATCTGCAAAGCACGCTATAAAATGACAGTTGTGGGGCAAACAAATACAAGGCTGTGAATGCGTAATGTGACACGGGTAACTGATAGAATGATACCCCTGGAATTACTGCTCTCCTTTGCTGTATGAATATCTTATCACCAGGCATTTAATAAAAGACAATAAGAATTATAAAGAGAAATATAGCAGAAATACTTGATTTCAAGAAACAAGTTTATAAAAATAATAGAGGCTGACTTAGCAATATCCATACAATCTCTGAGAATGATAGAGTTGAAAGGTCTCTACAAACCCTATCCTTTATTGTGGATATTTTGGCTGAGCCCTTAGAACTGAAAATACAACCATTCACGGCCTCTTAGCCAGATACCGGCTGCTTATCACAACTTAACAGAAAGCGAGGTGAAGCTTGTCAAGAAGAAAATATGGAGCATTTTAGTGGAAAATCCACTAAGACCAGGCTTCATACAGTTATTTGATAAATTTAAAATAGACCAGATTGTCAGAATTATTTCCCAGCAAAGGCATTGCTGAATGACACAGAATTGATGTGTTACAGAAATAGATGATAAGGGACTAGACTGCAGCCAACACTAATCAAATTCCAGACTCTAATAGACCAAAGGAGTTCAAACTCTTCATGCCAGGGGCAAAAACCACAGCCAATTCCATCAGAGTCATTATGGCAATATGTATACACGGGTAAGCATGTCTTCCCCTCAGTTATCACAAACATAAATGATGAATTCTAATCTTCTCTCTCCTTCAACAGCCCCTTTTAAACACCCATAGTGGGTTTAAAACTAGGCCCAAAGCAACCATATGTTAGAACTTGCTCAGAATACTAGGGAAGGAGTACCTTGTACTTGATATTTGCAAACTTGAGCAATTTGACTTATCCCCCTAATTATATACTACTTAGAATAAACTGAGAAACAACTGAAGGTATTTGGACAGCTTTCATGAGGCAGTCTTAGGGCAGGTTTCCCTGAAGCAGATTCTGAAATGAGCATTTATTTGTCGGTGATGATTTATTAAGGAAGTGTTACCAGGGAAGACAGGTAAGGATATGAAGCAAGCAGGACAGAGAAGTAAAAGCCAAGCAAGGGTACCATCTCAGGCAGAATCCTACAGAAGGCAGCTTCAGTCTGATCCCACAGGGAAACTCTGCAGTTTAAGTGGCTCCTGATTTGTTCTGAGCAGGGGAGCTGGACTAAAGTGCTAGATCACACTCTAGCATCAGTGTGATCATTGGCTAGAGGCTTCTCCCAGGGGACATAAACTGAGAGAGAGAGAGAGAGAGAGAGAGAGAGAGAGAGAGAGAGAGAGAGAGAGGCGAGACTCTGTTAAGAAGGCTCCAATAGCCTGAGGACACTCCACTCCTCTGGTAAAGCCCTGCAAGTTCTGGCTGTTCCAAGCGAAAGCACACCACCGTGGGAGCAGGAAAGCACACCAGCGTGGGAGTAGGCGAGGAGTGGGCACAGAAACAGTAAACGGGATCCAAGGAAATCTGAGCAGAACATCAACATTTTTGACTACAGGAGCCGCCCCTTTAGAAGAATGACTGTAGAACATAATTATACGACTTTGTTAACAAGCCATAAGAGGGGTACTAAAAGAAAAGCCATTTGATTATCGATGTGATCAATAAATCCTATGGTCCAATAATCACATGATAATGCCTGAGGTCCCTGACATGTTCTACAAACTATAATAGGTGACGCCTCTGCCTAAAACAAACCATATCTGGGAAAAGGTAGAGATTGACTCTCCTGGTGGTTCCTGTGAGAAATTATAGCAAACCAGGCTTCTTGGTGCTTGAAGGTCACTCTCCCCCCACTCTCATGCAGGAGACGTGACCACCCAGAGGAATAATTAGAACAAAGATATAACACATCAAATGTATGGCCTTAAAAGTCCAGTAGTCATCAGTGTTGCTTAAGGGAGAAATCAGCTGAGGTGTAGGGAAGGAAAATAGAGAGAGAGAAGAAAATAGATAGATGATAGATAGATAATCATTTAGATATGTATCAAGATGCTCCTGATTAGCGAGGTAATAAACATCCTAATTTTTGTAGAAGTCTGAGCAAATAGATCACATAGCTCTCTGTATACAAGAAGGAAGCCTAGAAATAGGAGAAAGGCTTTAAGAGGAAGCTATATAAAGAAGTTGTTTACATAATGTGTTTAAGTAACTTAATTACATACATAAATAGGAAAGGGTGATAGGGTCACGATTCAATAATCACTCCTTTATTCATTCATATGTTAAATGTTTAAAATTATATACATCACCACAATACAATGTTGGCAACAGGATGTATTTCAGTGACCACAAAGGCATATTCTCTGCCCTCATAATTTTAGTTTTGAATCTGTGAAGGGAAGGCAGAGATTTAGCCTTAATAAAGAGTGACCGGGTTTCAGAGAGACATTTCTTAGGTTTTCCTACCTTCTTATGTATTAATCTTATAATGAGCTATAACTGAATTCTGTTTATGCTAGATTTTTCTGTTGATTTTTTAGGTTTTCATATATGAAAATATAAAGAATTTTTATCTTTCTTTGCTTTTTTAACAACATATTTATTTTTCCTTTCCAATTACAATCCTAACATTAACAAGACAACATTAAATAAAATTGTTAATAGGGAACACTCTTGTCTTATTCTTGACAATAAGGGAAAAATTTCTAGATTTCACTAGTCATCAAGATTTTGATTTATGATGTTACCAAAGTATCCATATCTTGCTATTTCATTAGAAATTTTGATCAGAACGAACTTTAATTTCACTAAATAACTTTTCATTAAATATGAAAATGATGATATAATTGTTTCTAGACTTGATTAATTTGGTGAATTATGTCAATAAACATTCTAATATTGAAATAAACCTGTCATTTTGTAATGAATAACATTTTTCATGGTACTTTTTCTTTTGAAAAGTTGATATAAGGAAAACAATTGAGAATAATAATATAACGATATGATGAATATAGACTTATCACCCATAAATTAATAAATACTGGCACATTTTATATTGCTTCCAATTCAAATATATGTGTGAATATATATATGTATATATATGTATAGATGAGGTCCCTGATTTCACCATTTTTCTACTTCCTTTATTTCTTCTCTCTACAGAATGCACCATTATAAACATTCTAACCAACCATGTGTCTGTCCTTTTATTACTTTTTACCACACAACACACACATGTGCACACACACATAACACCTATGGTGTTGATTTGTATGTTTTAATACACATAAAAGTATATACGTTCTCTGTATTTTTATGTTATTTGGATATATTAATATATTGATTTTATTTTTACTTTAGCACTAGCTTCTTAGAGAGTATATTTTATTTGAATTTCTTGATTTTAAGAATAAGTGTTCGATTATAATTTTCATCAGTTTGGTGGTTATAGCATTCTTCAAATGGCTGTTTTCTATAACTTCTTCTTTTCCTTGTTTCCTCCTTTCCTGTATGTATATTTGATGGTGGTCTGTGCCACTCGTGTGTCCCACAGGAGCTTCCCTCCATGTTCGCAATTTCTAGTTGCAGCCATAGTTAATCCATGTGATCCCAGACTGTCATAATGATCCCAGATTCCAGTCTGAACACACTTGCGTGCAGCCTGCATCAGGTCTTGATCCTTTCAGGAATATAGGATGTGTAAGTACATTTACTGCCAGGATCCTCTCATTTTCTGGTCCACAGAGATGTTTTTTGTTACTTGTTTCAAGTGAAGCGTTGAGTATATATTTTTAATTCAATCATGTCTATGTGTTTTGAGCAAAGTGAAGGTTTTGGCATGCTCCCAATCTACCAGCACGAAATGGAAGTCTTCAACGAAGAAGATCGATTATATTGTTCCTGGCTACCAGGAGGTCTCCTTGGCTTTCAGGGAAATAACTTAGTCACCATTTTATTTTATGCTGTAACAATTCCTTAGTTAACCACCATTTCACAACAAGCTGACATGTTTATAGCCTGCTTTTGGCAAAGCTGATATGATTGAAGCCTTCTATTCTTAGTCCCATAAAGTCTCTTTCTGTGGTATCAAATGGAGCTAAAGCAGTGTCCTGGGAGTCCTACTAGACACCAAACTCTACCCTTTGATGAACTCTACCCTTCTCTGCCCTCAGCACCTCCTGCAGTGCTATAGTGGCCAAGACTGTGTCAAATTTCTAGTTTCATTGAAGATGTAATTCTGCTTTATTGTTTTTTTTTGCTTTGTTTTGTTTTGTTCCTTTAGTGTATTCAGCTGGTTTCAGGATAAAAGGTAGGTAAAAGATCTCTTTCCTATTCCATTTTACATTGGAATTATTCAGACTACCCTTAAAACCGAGTTTATTTAAAAAATACATTCTAAAAAGATACATGTCCTGGACTATAGAATTCATGATTTTAAAGTTTTATCTCTTTCACCACATAATTTCACTTAGAATACGAGTTTTTTTGTTTGAATCTTTGACTGTTTCTTAGTTTGGAAAGTATGTCTCTTGCTAAAATAAGCATCTTAAACTAATGATTCCTTTTGTTTCTCAGTTGTGAAAGTAAGACCTTATTATTTCAGAGTTTTTTTGGGAAAAAAAAAACAGAAGAAACAGATGGAAGAAACCAACATGAGCTTGTGATAATTATTTTCTCTAAAATTTATCAAGATCTTCTCTGAGGTAAAAACTTATAAGCAAAATGTTTTTAATGTGTTCCTCTGTCCTTATCAGAATACTTACTATTTTACAAGTAACATAGTTCACAATGATTTATCTCTTATTAAATCTGTATGATAAGATTTATTATAAGCCTCGTTTGGGATTTTCTTAAATTTCTTTAAAAGGTTTGAACATTGCATGTTTGTATCAAACTATCACATGTACCCCAAAAATGTGCACAACTATTATGTATCCATAATGATTAAAAATAAATTTTTTAAGAGATTAAAAAATGTTTAGAATATTGTTACTCTGAAAGTTAGCAAAATAAAAAAAGAATATATTGAGCATAATGCAATTTAAAATTTTAAGTCCAAAAACCTAAATTAATTCAAAGGAGAGAATTATGTATTACACGTACTGTAGTATGGCTGCAAAACAAATTACCCAAATTACCCACAACTTAGTAATGTGATACTCACCAACCCTCTGGGTAAGGGATTTGGAAAGGACTGAGAGGAGATGGCTTGTCTTTGCATCATGATGTCTGGGGCCTCATTTGGAAGACTCAAGGGCTGGGGACTGGAATCATCTGAAGGCTCATTCACTCACTTATCTGGAAATTTGTATTGCTTCTTGGCTGGAGACCTTCATTCCTTTCCACATGAGAGTCTCCATGTGGTCTCTCTGTGTGGACTAGTATGGGCTTCCTTACAGTATCATGGCTGGGTTCCAGGGCAAACTATTGGAGAGAGAGAAATAAACAAAAGTCATACCCTTTTTTATGATCTACCTTCGAGAGTCATGCAGCATCACTTATACCACATTCTATTTGTGGAGGCAATCACAAAACCTTACCCTGACCATGTTTAAAGGCAGAAAAAATAGATTACATTTCTTGATGGGGAGTGGCCAGGTTCTAGAAAAGCAAATGGCATCTGGAATATCACTGTGGCCCTTTTAGGAAAAAACAATCCTTCAGTGATAGAACACAGAAAGTAAAATGTAACAGGGAATGACCTTCCTCTATTGGAACAACTGTCCAATTGAACAGAGAAATGTTCCTCTCTCTCAGGGTTGTTACTGGCTGCTGCTGTAGTATTGCTTACAACATGGGTATAAGAGGACAGAGGAAAAAAAAGATTTCTACCTTTTCTCTGAGCTTTGAGAGTCTCTTTTCTCCTTCTTTGAGCCAGAACTGGAGTGGCTTGTTTTGGAGCTCTCTCTGTGAGCGCCACAGTTCATTTCTGGGATTTGGACAGAAAGACACTGGAAGGAGAAATGGTAAACTCATTGTCAGCTCCATGTTATTTCATATTCTGGTGCTCTTACCCCATCCACAAGCTGCAGTCTACCTTTCAGAGTTCTCAAATAGCTGTTCTATGCATTTTCTCTAAGACGTATAATTTCATGCAGTGGGAGAACAGAAACTCTTCTCGGGAGGAGAATTTATAAAGATAAAATTAATAATACCCATCATGAAAACTATTAAATAAATATATATATATATATTGAAATAGTTAACTTACATTTTACAAGTGAATTAAGTCTATCTACATATACATAATCACATAGAATACCTCCAAAAATTATCTAAGTAAAATAAGTAATTGTAACAGAATAAATGTATAGTAAAATGCATTTTACATTAATTATTAAAAATTGTATCAGTGGAACATACCTATAGTTCCAGCTACTTGGGAGTCTGAAATAAGAGGATGGCTTGAGGCCAGAAGTTTGAGGCCAGTCTGGACAACATAGCAAGACCCCATATCAAAAAAATTATATGTTAGAGAATTATAAAAGTTGAAATTTGGAAGACTGACCAGTAAATGGTTAATGCTCACTATTGTTAGTAAGTAAAATAATAAAGAACACATATTTTGTATCATCAATTTTAGAAATTTTCTAACATAAACTTTTCTCACATTTTAATACCTAAAAGTAGACATGTTTTATAATCTCAGTTGACCTCGTAGCACCTTGCATTTAACATGGCCTTGTACTTCCATATAGTCTTGCATAATGATTATCAGGGGCTAGGACAGAGAAAAGTAATGTGGTCTTTTAAGACATGATGAATTATCAGTGTTCTTAACGGCATACAGGAAGATTTTGTGGCTAAAGCATTAAAATATATAAAAAAACTTACTGAACATAAAGAAGACCTCAATATATAAAATGTTTTAAAAGAAAAGAATTGAAGAACTAAATAAACGGAAGGATATATCATTTTCGTGAACTGGAATAAATAGTGCTGGGACAATTGGATATACTTACAAATAACTTGATCCCACCCATATAGCAAATCAATTCCAGGCAGAATGTAAACCTAAGTAAAAGTCAAAATAATAACATTTTTTGAGAAAATCATATGACTTTAGATTTATGAATTTAGTATAGAGAATGATATCCCACTTCAAACAAAAATTCATAAAGAAAAAAATTAATAAACATTAAAAATTTTGAAAAGTTTATTAATCAAAAAATACCATTAAGAGTATACAGAGGTAAGCCACAGTATGAGACAAGTTATTTGCATCATATATAATTAACAAAGGACTAGGATCCAGAAAACATAAAAACCTACTACAAATAAAGAAAAAAGACAGAGAATTAAATAAAAAAATGGGTAAAATACTTCAGCAGAACCAAAAAAGGTATCCGAAGGCCAATAAATATTCTGAAAACATACAAGTGTTTATCTTCATTAGGGATCAAAAAAATTAAAATTTAAAATATAACATGAGTTTAATGTGAAATACTATTGCACATGCACCAGAATGCCTAAAGTGAAACAGACTAATAATAAAACTACTAGCAAAGATGCATAGCAAGTAACTAGAACTTTCATACACTACTTATGAGGGTAAAAACTATTTTAATCACTTTAGAAATTAGCATGGCAGTGTCACCTAGGATTGAAAATACATATAGCCAACGGCTATTCTTTTTCACTCCTGGATATACGTCCAAAAGAAACATGTACACTTTTGCCTCAAGACATATGTGATTATTTTAAAAAGCATTATTCAGAATATTTTCAAATTAGAAGCAATCAAAATGTTCATCAATTACAGAATAGGGAAAAACAAAATGTGCTATATATTATCAATGGAATACTGTGCAGTGATGAAAATGAATTAATTATAGCTCACATAATAAAATGTATTAATTTCAAAAATATAATATTAAACAAAAGAAGCTATGCATATGCACATGCCACTCGCCACACACAGAGCTTTGTGTTATTCAATTTCTATAAAGTTCAGAACAGACAAAACTGAAAAACAGAGTTGTAAGTCAGGAGAGTGGCTACTTTGGGGATAGAAGGAGGAATGAGAGATTCAGACATAACAAGCAGAGCTTTTGAGTCTAAGCAGTATTCCATTTTTATTTATGTCATGCCTCAGGTTTTCACTTTGTAATATTTTATTATACTCTATACATTTGATGTTTGTACTTTTTAAATACATGTCTTATATTTTTATAACTAAGCATTTTTTTTTTTTTTTTTTTTTTTTTGAGACAAGGTCTCACTGTGTTGCCCGGGCTAGAGTGCCGTGGCGTCATCCTAGCTCACAGCAACCTCAAACTCCTGGGCTCAAGCGATCCTCCTGCCTCAGCCTCCCGAGTAGCTGGGACTACAGGCGTGTGCCACCATGCCCGGCTAGTTTTTCTACATATTTTT